>JAKSZT010054478.1:10355804-10388220 GCA_026826555.1 Tolypeutes matacus
TGCGATCAAAATCTGAGCACTGGGGAGGGCTCCTGCGATCAAAATCTCAGCGGGAGGGAATGAGACAGGGTTGGGCAGAGGCAGGAGTGGCAGGGTGAAGCAGCTGTAAAAAAAGGCCCGGCCAATCCCATTGGGAAGCTTTGGAGCTAGAATGGTCCTGCAAGGGGCCCCACCCTGAGGCATGGAGTCAAGCCTTTTTACCCCTGCAACGACTGGTCTCTGGGTACAGGCTGCCCTGGCGTTGCAGCACCTAACCGTGGTGAGGTGTCCTGGGGAAGGCTAGGCAGCTGCAGGAGGGAGGGTCTCAGCTCGGAAAGCAGTTCTGGGTGGTGAACCCCAGCAGCTGCTACACTTCCTTTGCAGTTTGGAGAATTTACAAGATTTATGGGAGGTGGGGGGCAAGAAGATTGGTGGGAGACTCTTATGACAGTCCAGCCAGGATACAGATGATGAAGGCCTGAACTAATGTAGCAGCAGTGGGAATGGAGTAGGTGGGAATGGAGTGGGAATGGGGTCGCAAGGGTAAGTTCCCCTACTGGAGTTAGTTCCCCTAATGCAGTGTTCTCACTTGGAAGTGGGGGATTTGCCCCCCAGGGTACATTTGGCAATGTCTGGAAGCATTTCTGGTCGTTACAACTTGCGGGAAAGGAGTATACTACTGGCATCTACTGGGTACAGGTCAGAGATGCTGCTGAGCACATTACATGGCACAGGCCAGCCCCATAACAAAGAATGATCTGGCCCCAAATACCAGTAGTGCCTATTGAGAAACTCAGCCCCGATGACATTAGGAGTAAGTGAAAGGAAGTGTAAGATGACTTCCTTCTCTTTTCCTGCCCGGAATGGTGTCTGGGCATTGGATCCACATTTCAGTACCAGGAAACTAAAAGTGGAGACAACACTTTGCTGATAGAGAAGAGAACTTCTTGTCTTGTAAGCAAATTTATCCCATTATCTCTAAAGCCCTGCCTCTCTTATAGGAAAATCTTAATTCTAGGTAGCAATAGATTTCCATGTCATTCCGTCTCCTTTCTTCTCCAGAAAAGTGAAGTAAATCAGAGCTTCATTCTTTTATGAAAAAATAAGGAGCTGGAAATAGGTGAAAGCAAACGAATAAGGAGGAGGGCTGTTAGAATAACCACTGTTTTATTCTACTATAGCCAAAGTTTTGCAGAGAAATCTTAGAAATAAGGGGTTAGTTTTAAAATGCAATACATAGGTTTTAACAAAATCATAAAGCAAACGAAGGAAGTTTAATTTAATTAGGCAAAACTAGGAGTTGATTAGGGAGGTTAGAATTTATGTAAAGAAGCATTCTGTAAAATAGCTTAGTTTGCTTCTCAGCATTAGCATATACAATTATAGCAAGTTGGTGAGAGATTTGGTCCTCTCCATTTCATTCTGCTGAAAGCTGGATGCACAGAGTGACAGCCTTAGCCAGGCTCTGTGACAGAGCTGGGTCAAAGCTGAGTGGCCGATATGGAGCAGGTTGCTGGAGAGAAGTGTTCAGAACCCCAGGAGATGGTCTGATGAGGCAGAACAGAGCTGTTTGACAGGAGCAGGAGGTGCAGATTTCTTGGATGGGCACTAGTGGGCAGCCCTTACTGGGGCAAGAATAAAAGGAAGATCTTAAGTATTAATTCCTGGTGCCAGAAGGTTAGATTACAGATGAGAGCAGTGGTCTGCAAACTTTTGTAAATGGCCAGACAGTAAATATTTTAGGTTTTTTGGACCATATGGTTTCTGTTGCAACTGCTCTGCCATTATAGAATGAAAGCAGGTGGATAATACGTAAATGAATGAGTTGAGAGTGCTGTATTCCAGTAAAACTTTATTTACTGAAACAGGTGGTGGGCCAGATTTGGACCACAGGCCATAGTTTGTTGACCCTTGGAGCAAACCTGGGGAGCTGGGTGCACTGAAAAAATGGTTTTGATGTGCTGTTTAAAGAAAGTGTGGGATATTGAGGTGTGGATATTACTGTAGGATTTGTGACTAAGGAGGTCAAACATATTGATTTTCTTTCCTCTATTTTGGCCCTTTCTCCTGGCCTTCTCTCACCTTCCTTCAACAATAATTGAGAATGGATATATATTTGAGTTGCTTATTGACTGATTAATGATTGGTTTCCTGTAACTTTTTGGAAGTGTTAAATAGTGGGAGGAACCTTTTCCAACTCTCTATTTTAGTCCTTTGTAAATGCAATTTAGTTATATTCTCTTGTGTGTAGCTCTTAATTACATTTTCTTCTATTTGTCATTAACCTTGGGTCAGTGGTTCTCAACCTTGACTGCATATTAGAATCACCCAGGGAACTTTTAGAATCCCAATGCCCAGCTTGCATTTTGGAACAATTAATTCAGAACTCTGGGGATAGGCCCAGATGTCATTATATTTTAAAGCTCCCTGGGTGATTCCAATGTGCGGCCAAGGATGAGAACCACTGCCTTGGATTTAAAGGGAAAAAACATCCTCAACATTTGCGTTAGATCAGGGGTTCTTAACAAGGGGTCTGTGAGCTTGAATTGAAATTCAGAAAAACATTATTCTTGGGGGGACGTGTTGGTGTGGATGTGATATATTCATTAAATACTACACAGTATAGTGTGGACTTTGTAAGGCGTCCGTGGTTTTCATCTGACTGGCAAAGGGTCCGTGGAATAAAAAAGGTGAAGAACCCTTGCTTTAGATGCTGACATGAAAGAGGGAAATTTACCTGGGCAGGTAGCCTTCGATAGCCCTCAGGTGATACTAGTGAAAAGAGGATTGTTCTGGTTTTAAGAGCTGTATTCAGACAAACTTATTTCCAAGTGACTGAAAAGTAGAAGAGTATTTGTTGTGGTTGGGTAGGGACAACAAAAGTAACATCAGGAAGCCACTGGGATTTGGTGTATGGCTCTATTTCTAGCCAGAAGCCCTTTTCCACCAGCAAGTGTGATGGCAGCCTTCGAGTGCCATGGAAGTTTCCAGCTTCCAGGGATTAAGTCATTACCCACAGGAGCCAATTTTACCAGTGTAAATGATCAGGTCAGATGTCCTGTGTCAGGGGGGAGTAACCTTCTAACATCATCAAGTACACATTCGTATCTGATATTTCTTAAAGAGAACCTAACTGACCAACATAAGGGTGATTTTATTCAACATAGGGAGGCACAGCCCAATTCAAAGGGCAAATTTAAGGAACTTTTATAAACATGATGTCGAAAGTATAGATATGGGCCTAATAATATTTTATAAGGAGGGACTTTTAAAGCAACTCATAGCATTTTGTTCACAAACATCGTTCTTTTCACTTTACAAATGGAAGGTTCTAGTCTTGTGACACAAGGAACACTCAAGCATTTAATAGGCAGAATCTCAAAGATTTAGTTCTTCCTCTCCCGAGCAAGAGTTGGAGAATCAAGATTTTATTTGAGGGGGGTGGGTATGTCCAATTTTCTCAAGAGTTTTCCATTTGGGAGCAAACGGTCTCTAAGGGCTATGGCGGCTTCTCAGTTTCCATTTTACTAGAGAGGTGGGATTTACTTGTTCAGTGAGAGATGATGGAAGGAGAAAAAGCTTCTGTCCACTGCAAGAAACCCCACTGCAGGTGACCGAATGCCCACCTAAAGTGGCTGCGACAAGGCGGGTTTGTCACCCCTTCTAGGAAGATACTGGAGAGGTCCTGTTTGGTGGTCAGTTAATTCAGCACTTTAGCCATATCCAGGCTCTGGGATGGTGTCCCTGTGATTCCCTAGACATTTTCTTCCTGGTCCCATCAAGTAGCCCTAGACATCATGACTTAAAATAACTATATCCAAAGGCAGGAAGAGAAGGGACATTTCCCCCCGCGTCTTATTATTATTATTTTAATTAGGAAGGAAAATCTTTCCAGGAGCTCTCAGCAGACTTCCTCTCAGGTTTCAAACCTGGAGCCAAAAGCCGCGTCATTTGTTCACCCTCAGACCTATCCTGGCAGAGGGGATCACCGTGATTGGCATAAAGTAGGGGTTGGCAAACCTTTACTGTAAAGGACCGGAGAGTGACTATTGTAGGCTTGAGGGACACTTATGGTCTATCTGTTGCATATTCTTTTTTTCCTTTTCTTTTCACTACCTCTTTAGAAGTGAGTACTAGCCATTATTAGCTCAACAGGTGTATGCAAGGCCATGGCCCCAGGCATCAACTAATTGTGGTTCATATCCTGAGGCTGGTGGGCGGCCCACCCTCCCTGTGCACATTGGCACCCATTTTCTGAACAAAACTGTGTTTCTGTGAGTAAGGTGAGTGGGCAACCACCTGTGCTTGCCTCAGTATCTAATTTGCAAAATTGTTGTAAGGATTATTAAATGAAGTAACTAAATAAAGCAAATAATATAGTTATAGACACAGCATAGGCCCTTGGCAAATAGTAGCTAATTTAATTATTCTTACTGTTTTTTTTTTTTTAGTATTCCTGTATGACCCCTGGGGAATTTTGCCATTTAAACTCTTTTCATATGTCTGCACAGGATTCCAATTAGATTGTAATAAAACATTATTTTACGATTTCCAATTAGTTCAGTTGTGGGGAAGTGCAGCCCTCTAAATTTTATATCTTTTCCATTTATATGAAATTTTAAAGTAACTTGGCAGTGGACAGTTTGAAGAAAAATTGGGATATAAATTCAAAGACTTTGGTATTGCTTTGTAGAATGGGAATATTAGTCTCGCTGTGTTAGATTTGACTACGTAACAAATAATCTCCTAATCTCAGTAGTTTAAACACACAAGGAAACTTGTATTCCTTACTCATGCTGTATGGCCTCCCCCCCCCAGTCACTCAGGGACGTAATGCAGGTGCCACCAGCAGGTGGCTGCACCATCTGCAGCACGTGGCCTTTCAGTCATCAGGGCCAGGAGAAGAGAGAGATTACAAAACCACTCAAGCTTTCTGCTGCCTCAGCCTGGAAGTGACATATTTCACTTCTGCTCATATTCCAATGGCCAGAACTAGTCATACGGGTCAACCTAACTGCAAGGAAGGCTGAGAAATATGGGGAACAAATGGAATATTGGGTGAGTGTTCCTGTCGCTACCACAATCCCGCCGCTTTTTTCATATTCTTCTAGAAGGAGGAAATTGATCAAGGTGCAGCATTAAAACACCGTAGTTCCTTGTCCTTTACTTTCTATTTTGTCAGAAACTCTTGTTTATCCCATCCTTTATTTCTTTTCTTTTACTTCCTTTGGATTACATTCTTTTCTTCTCTTTTCCCATGCCTTGTCCTTTTCTCATATGGTTTAGAATCTTGTCAGTGTCTCGAAAGTTAGAACGACTATTTAAGAAAATTATGAGAGTGAAAGGTATGTCATAAAGAGATTAGGATTTATCATTGAAATTTCAGAACACTTTCTCTTTTGAACACTTCTAACCTAGTTGGCCTCAACTGGGATAGTAAAACCAAAGAAAGATGATGAGAAGTTGAATTAAAGGAGATTCTAGTTTTGAAATCTCTATAAATAATAAAAACTTCTGTTTGGGGAAGCATATTAATTACATAGAGAAACATTTAGGTGCTTTTCAGTTCCAAATGCAAAGTATGTAAAGAGAGAGACCCATTGATCATTTTAGTATCACGATTAGACCCTTCAATTTGGGGATGCAGAAGGCCTTAGGTTTGGAGTTTGGAGAATGGGGTTCTAATTCCTGTCTGAAATTCCCTTATGGAGTGATGAACCTCTTTGCTCACCAAACATTTACTTAAGATTTAGAATGTGCCGTACTCAAGGTGACATGAATTAAGTGATTCCTAAGTGATTTCCCTGTATGACCAGCTGTTATTTAGCCTAATACGTCATTTAGCTTCTTCATTTCCTGATTCCCAGTTTACTTAT
Organism: Tolypeutes matacus; assembly: GCA_026826555.1. NCBI lineage: Eukaryota > Metazoa > Chordata > Mammalia > Cingulata > Chlamyphoridae > Tolypeutes > Tolypeutes matacus. Next base: position 10,361,660 of record JAKSZT010054478.1, read on the forward strand.
CGGCTAACAAAAAAGGGGCATGATAGAAATGTAAAAGTTAAAATGAACAGGAATGCAAATTTCCTAAAATCTTCTGGCCTGATAGTTGTTTTTTTTTTTTTTTTTTTAACCTTGTACCTCTTAACATGGACTTTTCTAAGCTGTTATTGGAATTTTTGTTACTTTTAGGATGACCAACTCTCTGATTTGCTGGAAACTGAGTGGGTCTCTGGGATGCTGGACTTTCAGTTTTAGAACAGGGAAAGTCTGGGGCAAACCGAGGCGAGGTGTTCACACTATTTAGTGGACCTTGTTGGAACCTGGCTTTGGCTGGCATGGGGAAATGCCTGTTTTCAACCTCTTTTGGGGAAAATAATAGGTTTTGAGATGTCTCTTCTGCCCTTTTACAGGGAAGGTGCTTGGCCTGAGTATGTGTTGGGTGTTAGTTTAAAGTAAGTAAAGCAACTTTCTGTCTTTAGAACTTTAAAATCGTTGATTCTGGCAATTGGCTTGAATTAGCTTTCTCCATTGTAATCAACAGATATTTAAACTCATTAGAGTTTAGTCTGCTGAGAGCTACACATTTATGACTTTGCTAAGGTGGACCCAGTAATTGGAGGGTGAGGAGTCAGCTATCATTGTTTACAGAGAAATGCTTGGTTGGACTAATAGTTTTCTCAGTGTGATGTCTGTCCTAAATGATTTTTCCCCATGACTCCATATCACTAAATCCTGTTATTTCTACCCAGAGAGGTCTCCCCAGATTAACATTAAGATGTCTTCATTTTAGTTAATCTTCCCTTAATGGTGGCTGCTTCCTTTGAAGGATGCAGTTTGGAAGTTTAGAGAATGAGGTTCTGACTCCCTTCTCTGTCACTAATTACTTTGGTGCACCAACAATAAACATCTAAGGAAAGACAACCACTAGTGTTTTCCCGGTCTTAGCCGATGACTGTTGACCTGTTGGTCCCCTGCATTGGCAGCGTTTCTCTGGAAACCCTTAGTTCTTGGCACACAGTCAATGCTCTGGGTAAATGCTTGAATGAATGAAGGAGCTCGATTTGTGATTTTCTCAGAGGTTGGTTCCTCTCCTCTTTAAAGTACATCTTACCCTAGGAACTGGCTACTCCAAATGTGGTCCCTGAACTTGAAGATTAGCAGCCACAGCAGCTCAGGGTACTTTCTATAAAACAAGGGAAAATTCTAGTCAGAATCAACTAATCCCACCCCTGACATCAGACTCTGTATTCTAGTGTGGTCTCCAAGAGATCTGAGGATTTGTAGGCATATTTAAGCTTGGGAAGGGCTGCTCTAGGCCAATCTTCCTTCAAGTGTGGTCACTTTATTACCTACAGCTCAGTTCCCTGGGGTGCTGATTAAAATGCACATTCGCTGGACCTGTCCTGAATTTACAGAATCAGAATCCCAGGGGGTAGAGCCATTGCCTATTAAACAAATACCCGAAGAGGATCATATCACCTTGGAGTCTAAGAACCACATCCCACAGCAAATCTTAACTCTTTGGTGGTCTCTGATTTCCTCCAAACCAGTGGACTGAGAAGACCTACCCTCAACATTTGTATTTTCTCCCCATCTCCCCCACCTTTTTTCCCAGTTTCCCTGATTCTCTTAATAGCACTATCATCCCTTTGTTGTCTGCAAATTTCTACCTGGCTTTGATTCCCACTATCGATGTACTCCTTTACCTTGGATTTAAAACTGTTCATGTCTTGGAGCTTGGGGAAAAAGAAGTTTTTGTTTACATCTGCTGCTTTTTCTAGTTACTGTCGTCCTTTCTGCGGGAGTTACTCCTTAGTCAAATTTCGTCATTTGTTGCTGTGGACTCCATTTTCTCAGGATCCCTTCTTCTCTTACTGCCTTCAGTAGGCTTCTTTCCCCACTACCCCACTGCAGCTCTTCTCTCCATGGTCACCAGGGGCTTCTTTACTTTCAGATTCGCTGACCTTTTTGAGTGCTTTAAAACAAACCTCTTGGAGATGGTCAGCCTTATTAAAAATCATGTATTATGGTTCCAAACTCCTGTTGCTGGTGTGCAAAGTTGAGCATGAGTGCCATCCTCTAAGTGAGGGAGAAATTGGACCTTATGTTGGCTTCACCTGCCAACGCCCAAGGTAGGGAGTAGGCAGTCACGGAAGGTTTTTATACTAAAAACATGTTTTACAAATTCAGGTTTGCTGCAGTTTTTTTTTTTTTTAAGCATTAGGATAGTTATTTTAATATAGTGAGTGTTTCCTGTACGTAACTAATTGCATTGGACTGTGCTATTCTTGTGATGTTTAACATTCTGTAGTTGATTCTGACTAGAATTTTCCCTTGTTTTATAGAAAGTACCCATATTCAGGGTAGCTAAATGGATTCATCTTCTCTTTGAGAACCTATAAGGGAAATCTTTAAATTTGAATGTAAGGGGTTAAACTAAAATTAAAAAGAAATAAAATAAGAAATACATTGAAAGCAGGAAGTCCTTCTGAAAAAATTCAGCTTCTTTCTTTCCTTCCTTCCCCTTCCATCCCACCTCTTCCCTCAGACTCTCTTCCCTTCTTTCCCATTCTCCCCTCCTCCCTCCTCTCCTCTCATCCCCCCTCCTCCCCTCCCTTTCTTCTCCCTCCCTTCCTTCTTCTTTCTCTGTATTTGGCAAATACTTCTCAGGTAGCACTCTAGGCTGTGGGAGTAGTGCGATGAAACAAATATGGCTCCTTGCCTTTAAGATGCTTCCCATTTGGCATGGGGCAGTCTTGTGAACAAATAAATAAAACTAATTGCCAAATGTACGGGGAAAGTGAGGGCCAAACGGGGAAGGGGGAGGAGGGAGTGATGAAGACGAGGTGAGTGGAGGACAGGCCTGAGTCTCCCAATAGAAGGGACCATGCCTAAGCTGAATCTAGAGAGGTGAGTAGGTGTTCTGGGTTGCACATGGGAGGGCAGAAGTGTAGGTATTTCAGGTAGTGCAGCTGCCTGGGCCAGGACCAAGGTGTGAGATAACCCGAAGTGCTTTGAGGGCATAATGAGAGATGAGGCTAGGGAAGTAGGGGGGATCAAGCAGGACTGCAGGTGCCGTACTAAGTAGTTTGGATTTGAATGTGAGTTGCAGCATGACCATGCATCTATTGACAGCAAAGAGGACCATGGATTGGAGAAGTGTGGTCCGCAGAGGGAGACCAGTAAGAAAACCAGTGCAAAGGTCGAACTAAGCCCTGATGCACCAGGGCTCAGTATTGAGGAGTCACCTGGAGCCACAGAAACCTTGAGAACAGGTTGCCATGGGTGAAGAGGTCCAGGGAGAGAATAGACCAAAGACAGAGCCTTAGATCAAGTCAACAGTGAAAATGGGTGGGTAAAGGAAGAGTTGCTTAAAGAAATAGGATGAGAACCTCTTTGACACAAATTTAAAACGCTCACTGCCTTAATGACTAGTTGCCAAAAAAAGTCTTCGCTTATTCTTTTGCCTTCTGGAGTAACTCAGAACGAATTTACTCCCTTTTGATGTGATCGCCCTTGAAATGATTGCATGAAAACACTTCTGATTTCCCTTAATCTTTTCTTCTCTGGACTACACACTCCTGGTTGCCCTCACTGGTCTTTATGTGATGTGGTTTCTAAACCACTTACCTGAACTGCTAGCATTGTCAGGGCCGCGGGATCAAAATGGAACAGAAAGAAAGAGGGAAATGACTTGCCCTTGTCATTATCGCCTCCTCCTTCCATGGAGATTTCTTTCTTTCTGTTTTTACAGCAGACTCTGAGTTGTTGGGTCACTGAGCCCCAGGGGAGGAAGAGAGAGCTCTGGGACCCCTGAATAGCCTGGCTTTGTCAGCTAGCATGTTTTTCTGACTGTTTATGATGCCTAACAGGGTCGTTTTTGTTCTGGGGAGAGCCAGTTTGAGAAAGCAGGCTGCTGAGAAAGCTTGTGGGCCTGCAGTTTCCTCTGGCACTATCTCCAAGGCCCCCCAGAGAGCTGTGATTTAACATCTTGGAGGCAACCCTGCCCAGTGAAGGTCATCTGAGGCCTTTATATCCTTGTCCCAAGGCTAACTTTGAGAGTGAAGGGGAGAGAAACTGTTGCCAACTTCACCAGTTTAAGAGTAGACGGGAATAATCCGGCCAACAAGTTCCGTTTTAATCATCAATCACACATTATTAAAAAAAAAAAAAGCAGCAGCTGTGAACTACTTTTCGTGACTTTTTTCTCCACAGTTGGCAGTCAGATTGCTTTTTTTTTTTTTTTGCAGAAAATACTATGTCAGTTTTAGTTCAAATTTATGTGTAGAAGTTTGAAAGGAGGCAATTTGAAAAGGAAGGTGAAATTAGTGAGGTTTTAAGTTCACATTTGGAATGAATTGCACATATTTGGGATTGTAATGTGGAAGCATAATGCTGAATTTTCCTTCTCAGGCTCTCCTGCTTTATCTGGTACTCCTAGGTACATTGCAACATCCTTCACAGTCATACTTTGAACAGAGCAAGGAGAACTCCAGCAAGAGATGACTTGGATACCTCAATCTGAGTTAGCATAGCCAGTTAGCATCTCCTCTGTCTGGGGGATGGAATCTGGTCAGCTGGTTGGTGTGGCAAGTACATTCCAGCCATGAAGAGATTCTTGGCAGGTCTCTATGGGTTCCAGAACATGCAGTCCTTCCCTAAATGACCCAAGAACACAGTGTGCCGACAGAATTGTATTAAGCCATCTCCTCTTGCCCCGAAGGCCATGGCATAGGTGGTTTCTTAGAGAGAGAATTTTAGACCAGCAGTCTAAAGAACTTTAGGTTTGAATCATAATTCTACCCGTGTTAGTTTGATGGCCTTGAGTAAAGTTCTCAACTACTCTGAACCACAGTTTCATCTTCTATATGTCTATATGCCATGTATATTTTTTGCCTCACATCTAGGACCCTGCATGATTCAGGCCTGGCCTCATTTCCAGGTCTCAGGTGTACTGCTTTCTCTCCCTCCCTCACAGCGACATTTCCTCACTTTTCCTACCTCCATACTCTTGTGCTTGCTGCTTTCTTTCTCTTTGCTCCTGGAATGCTCTTTCCTCTATATTCACCTTTAAGAAGTCACGTTTTTAAGACCTAGCTAAGAGTACTTAGAATCTTTACCATTAAGGAACACAAGCAGGAACATGTACAGATGAAATGATATGATGTCAGGATTCAGTTTAAAAAAGTAGGGATGTGGGTAGAGATGAACAAGATTGGCTAAGAGTTGATAATTATTTAATCTGCATGGTGGGTACATATGGGTTCATTATACTGTTCTCTTTACTTTTGTATATATTTGGAATTTCCTGTAATAAAAGGTAAAAAGAAAAAGTTTTCTTATATGGCCAAACTAGAATTGATCTTTCCCACATTTGTTTGAACCTACCTTGTGGTAGGTCCCTGTGACCTCTGCTTCCTGTTATGGTCATTTGGATGATAAGGTATATGATCACCCTACTTAATAGTCAGAGCATAGACTTAGAAGTTTGACCCCATTCCCCAACTCTAGGTCATGCTAGTTCTTTCCCTTTCTGTCTTGGTTTCCTCATCTGTAAAATGGAGATAATAATTCATGCAGAGGAAATGAATTATATGTATAATGTTTATTATAGTGCTTTCCACATTATAAGCACTCAAAAACTGCTTATTATTACCTGGATACCCTTTCAATCTTGTCTCCTAGATTATATCCTCATTTAAGTGAGGAAATGTGTTTATTTATTTATTTAACTGTGAAAACATTATCTTTATTAGTTTTGAAAACTATGTAAAATACATGCTTTATTCACCGCTATGTACTTATATGGATTTACAATCAATGTTAAAACCCAGAACTCACTTAATTGCTATAGTGATTAGTTTTGAAAACTATGTAAAACACATGCTTTACTGAGTGCTATTACGTACTTATATTGACTTACAGTCAGTGTTAAGACACGGAACTCACCTAGTTAATTAAAAAGACAACAGTGATTAGTTTTGAAAACTATGTAAAGTACATGCTTTATTGAGTGCTATGTATTTATATTGACTTAAAATCAATGCTAAAACACAGAACTCACCTAGGTAACTGTGAAAACACTACAGTGATTAGTTTTGAAAACTATGTAAAGTACATGCTTTATTCACCATATGTACTTACATGGACTTAAAATCAAGGTGTTTTTTTTTTTTTTTAGCACATAACTCTTTTTTTGTTGTATTTATTTTTACAGACCTCCATAAAGCCTGATGCTTAGTAGCTCCTTGATAATGTTTCTTGAGTGAATGAATGAAGGATAGATATTTCAAATGGCTTGAGCCAGCTGGAGTGGTTAGAGCTGCACTCTGTTTTTATGAGATAGAGCAGAGTCCATGCAGGGCTTCCAGATTCATCCTGGCCTAGTTAGCACCCCAGTTGGTTTTACTGAGATGACCACTTCAAGCATAAAGTCTCGAATAAAATATTACTACATTCTATAAATCTATAAGCTTCTCTTACTTAAATTGCTACTGTCCTTTTGTATTTTCTACCAAAAGCCACCTAATTTGACCTTTATACTGTAGCATAGGCCAACATTTCTTCATCTGTACTTTAAGATTTCCAATGTCTGAGTGTTCATGAAGCAGATTTTGTTGAGCAACTACTGTATGCTTGGCAGCAGGTTGAAAAAAGAAAGGCTACTTCCTGATGCTTCCTCTTTGCTGGCTTTGTTAACTGGCCAGGGGAAGGAGGGGGCTCTCCGGGAAGATGTGCACATCGCAGCCATCTGTCTCACTGCTCCACATTCCTCCCAGCCTTTTTCTCCTCTCCTTAGAAATAATTAGGTCTCCTCCTTTTCTCCTCTTTTCCAGCACTCCTCCCTCTAGCTTCTCTTCACATTTGTGAAGGTGTTTTTTTATGGTCTGTGAAGTCAAAAATGTAAAAGGATAATCTGTTTTGTTACTTTAATTATCTGAAATTTCCCAGCACATCTCTGGATCCTCTTTCCTATCCCTCACCTCTGTTCCATGGCTGATTTCTTTCTGGAATTAATCTCTCAAGCCATTAGTGCCACATCCCCTCCCAATGGTTAGACACTGGAAAAGACATTGTATCCACTGTCAAAGCAAAAGTGGGAATCATCGCCCTATGGTTCCTAGTTGAAATCTGACAGCATTTTCTCATAGACACAAGTTAGATTTGGTGGGTGGGTTTCAAGTGTTAGTCACGGGATTATTTATATGACCTGGAACAGACTCAGTCCTTCATCTATAAATGAAAAGTTGACTTCCATTTATCTAAGGTCTGTTCTAGTGTCAAAGATCTATGATTCACTTATGTTATCAGTTAATGGGCTTTTTCTTTTCTGTAGAGAGGTTGTAGGTTTACAGAAAAATCATGCGGAAAATACAGGGTGCCTATATACCCCCACTTGCATGCACAATTTTCCCTATTACTAACACCTAGCATTAGTGCGTTACCTTTGTTACAATTGATGAAACACTATTATTATAATTATTTTATTAACTATAGTTCATAGTTTACATTAGTGTTGACTTTTTGTGTTTTACAGTTCAATTTAAAAAATTATTCTAGTAACATATATACAACCTAAAAATTGCCCCCTTTTAACCACATTTCAAAAATATAATTTGGTGGTGTTAATTATATTCTCAATGTTGTGCTACCACCCATTACCAGAACATTCCCATCCCCCTGAACAGAAACTCTGTACCAATTAAGGATTAACTGGTCATTCCCTACCCCCATCCTGGCCCCTGGAAACTTGTATTCTAGTTTCTGACTCTATGAATGTGCTTACTCTAATTATTTCATATCAGTGAGATCATATAATATTTGTCTTTTTTGTCTCTGGCTTATTTTCCCTCAACATGATGATTTCAGGCTTATCCATGATGTTACACATATCAGAACTTCATCCCTTTTTACAGCCACATAATACTCCATTGTATTTATATACCACATTTTGTTAATCCATTTAGGTATTGCTTCCATATTTTGGCAATTGTGAATAATGCTGCTGTGGACATCAGTGCACAAATATCTGTTTGAACCCCTCCTTTCAGTTCTCTTGGGTCTGTTTATCTAGTGGTGGGATTGCTGGGTCCCATCTATCTAATTTGTTTTTCTTTCGTTGCTCTCACTTTTGGTGTAAAGTCTAAGGGACCATTGCCTAACACAAGATTCTGAAGGTTCTTCCCTATGTTTTCTACAAGGAATTTTACAGTTTCAGTTCTTAGTTGAGTCTTTGATCCATTTCGAGTTAATGAAGAAGACCTACCTACATTCTTTTGCATATGGATATCCAGTATTCCCAGTACCATTTCTTGAAGAGGCTGTTCTTTTCCTATTGAGTGGACTTGACACCCTTGTCAAAAATCAGTTGGCCATAGATGTGAGGGTGTATTTCTGAACTGTCAGTTTGATTCCATTGGTCTATATGTCTGTCCTTGTGGTGTGCCAGTTCCATGCTGTTTTGATTACCATAGCTTTTTTTTTTTTAAAAGGTACTGGGAGCCAGGGATTGAACCTGGGACCTCGAATTGAGTTAGTTTTTTCATTTGTTTTGGTTGTTGTTTGTTTTTGTGTTTTCAAGAGGTAGTGGGAACCAAACCCAAGACCTCCCATGTGGGAAGCAGGTGCTCAACTGCTTGAGCCACATCTGCTTCCCCATAGCTTTTTATTTTTTTAATGAAAAAAAAATTTTAAAGAAGCTTTAGATTACATAAATATTACATAAGAAATATAAGGGATTCCCATATCCTCCACTCACTCTGTCCCCCTCCCACACTTTCCCACATCAGCAACATCGTTCATTAGTGTGGCACATTTGTTACAATTGATGAACCCATAGCTTTTTAGTAAGTTTTAAAATCGGGAAGTGTGAGCCTTCTAACTTTGTTCTTTTTCCAGATGGCTTTGGCCAATTGGGACCCCTTACCCTTCCATATAAATTTGATGGTTGGCTTTTCCTTTTCTACAAAGAAGTCTGTTAGAATTTTGTTTGGGATTTTGTTGAACTTCTGGATTGCTTTGGGGAGAATTAATATCTATCAATATTTAGTCTTCCCATCTATGAACATAGAGTGTCCTTCCGTTTGTTTAGGTCTTCTCTGATTTCTTTTAGCAATGTTTGGTATTTTCCATGTTTATGTTGCTCATAGCCTTGGTTAAATTTATTACTAGATATTTGATTCCTTTAGATACTATCGCAAATTGAATTTTTTTCTTGATTTGCTCTTCAGATTGTTCATCACTAGTGTATAGAAACACTACTGATTTTTGCATGTTGATTTTGTACCCTGCCACTTTGCTGAATTCATTTATTAGCTGTGGTAGCTTTGTTGCAGATTTTTGGGGGATTTTCTATATATATAATCAGGTCATCTGCAATTAGGGAAAGTTTTACTTCTTCCTTTCCAACTTGGATGCCTTTTATTTCTTTTTCTTGCCTAATTTCTCTGGCTAGAACTTCCAGTAAAATGTTGAGTGACAGTAGTGACACTGGGCATTTTTGTCTTTTTCCATATCTTTGGGGGAAAGCTTTCTATCTTTCACCATTGAGTATGATGTTAGTTGAGAGATTTTCATATATATACATTGTCATATTGAGGAAACTTCCTTCTGTTCCTCTTTTAAAAATGTTTTTATCAAGAAGGGGTGCTGGATTTTGTGAAATGGCATTTTCTGCAAAAATTATGATCATGCGTTTTATTCCTTTGTTCTTTTAATGTGATGTGTTGCACTAATCGCTTTTTCTTACGTTGAACCACTCTTGCATATATGGGATAAACCCCACTTGTTCATGGTGTATAATTCTTTTAATATGTTGTTGGATTCAGTTTGCTAGTATTTTGTTGAGGAGTTTTGCATCTGCAATCATAGGAATACTGGTCTTTATTTTTCTTTTATTGTGGTATTTTCATCAGGCTTTGGTATTTGGGTAATGTTGTCTTCATAGAATGAGTTAGGAAGTGTCCCCTCCTCTTCAGTTTTTAGAAGAGGCTGTTTAAAAAATTGAGGATAATTCTTCTTGGAATCCTTGGTAAAATTCACCAGTTAAGACATCCGGTCCTGGACTTTTCTTTGTTGTGAGGTTTTTGATTACTGATTCAAACTCTTTAGTTAGTTGTAATAGGTCTGTTGAGATCTTCTATTTCTTCTTGAGTCAGTGTAGGTAGTTTGTGTGTTTTGAAGAAAGTTTCCATTTAATCGAAGTTATCTAATTTGTTGGCATACAGTTGTTCACAGTATCCTCTTATAATCCTTTTTATTTCTGGAGTTAGGAATAATATCCACCCTCTCATTTATGGTTTTAATTATTTGCATTCTCTGTCTTTTTCCTTTATCAATTTAGCTAAGGATTTGTCGATTTTATTGCTCTTTCAAAGAACCAACTTTTGTTGAGTCTATTTTTAAAAATTTTCTAATTCATATCTCTCCACTCTAATTTTTATTTCCTTCCTTCTGTTCACTTTGCATTTCATTTTCTCTTCCGTATTTAGATCCTTCAGTTGTGAGGTCAGGTTTCTGATTTTATATCTTTCACTTTTTTTTTTCTTGAGTAAACATTTAGAGCTATAAATTCCCCTCTTAGCATTGCCTTTGCTGCATCCCATAAGTTCTGATATGTTGTGGTTTTGTTTTCATTTGCTTCCAGATATTTCCTAATATTCCTTTTGATTTTTTTTGAGTGCGTTGTTCTATTTCCACTTATTTGTAAAGTTTTCACTTTTCCGTGTATTATTGATTTCTAGCTTCATTCAGTCAAGTTGGAGAAGATAAATTGTAAGATTTCAGTATTTTTGAACTTGTAAATATCTTATAATATCTTATAAATAGCATATAGTTGGATCAAGTCTTCTCTCTCCTTATTGACCTTCTGTGTAGATGCATTATTGAAAGTGGTGTATTGAAGTCCCCTATTATTAATGTAGAACCGTCTATTTTCCCCTTCAAATCTGTGATAATTTGCTTCATATCTTTTGGGGCTCTGCCAGTAGGTACATATATAACTGTTATGTCTTCTTGTTGAGATGGCCCTTTTATCAGTATGTAGTGACCTTCTTTGTTCCTTGTAACAGTTTTTTACTTAAAGTCTATTTTTCTTAATATAGCTACCCATGCTCTCTTTTGGTTACTATTTGCATGGCATGTTTTTTTCTATCCTTTCACTTTCAACCTACTTGTGTCTTGTAATTTAAGGTGAGTCTTTTGCAAATACTATATAGTTGAATCATGCTTTTTTTAACAAATCCATTCTTCCAAGCTCTTCCTTTTGACTGGAGAGTTAAATCCATTTACTGATGATGTAGGACTTTCTTCTGCCATTTTACTCTTTGGTCTTTGTAAATCATATACCTTTTTTGGTCCCTCAATTCTTCCATAAATGCCTGCTTTAACATTTATTTGATTTTTTGTTGTGTACCATTGTGAACCTCTTCTCATTTTTTCTATATATTTTTTCATATATTTTCTTTATAGTTATTTAGCATCCTACATCTATAATAATCATATTCAATTTGTTAACAAATTAACTTCAATAGCATATACATACACTGTTCCTATATCCATCTGCCCCCCTACCTTTATGTTTTCAATATTACAAATTATATCTTTATACTTTGTACATCCAAGTCCATAGATTCATCAATACTTTTTATGCATTTGTATTTTAGAACCTGTAGGAAGTAAAAAGTGGAGTTACATACCAAAAGAACAAAAGAACCCAAACCAATGCAATAGTACTGGCATTTGTAATTACCCATGTGGTTCCTTTTACTGGAGTTCGTTATTTCTTTATGCCTGTTTGCGTCACTGTCTAGTGTCCTTTTGGTTTAGCATTGTTTGTAGGGCAGGTCTAGTGGGGTTAGATTCCCTCAGCTTTTGTTTATCTGGGAATGTCTTAATCTCTCCCTCATTTTTGAAAGACAGTCTCGTCAGATATAAAATTCTTGGTTGGCAATTGTTTTCTTTGAGGACTTAAGTATTTCATCCCACTGCCTTCTTGCCTCCAAGGTTTCTGATTAGAAATTGGCACTTAATCTTATTGAGACTACCGTGTCAATAACATGTGCTTGCTCTTGCAGCTTTCAGAATTCTCTCCTTGTCCTTGGCATTCAACAGTTTGACTACTATGTGTTTGGGCTTGGTCTTTTCAAGTTTATCCTGTTTGGGAATTGTTCACTTCTCAAATGTGCATATTCATGTCTTGTATTAAATTTTGGAAGTTTTCTGCCTTTCTTCTTTGAATATTCCTCTTGCCCCTTTCTCTCTTTCTCCTCCTTCTAGGACTCCCATAATGCATATATTGGTATGCTTGATAGGTCTCTTAGGCTCTGTTCACTTTTTCTCATTCTTTTTCTTTCTGCCCTTCAGCCTGAAACATTTCAGTTGCCTGTCTTTGAAATCACTGATTCTTTTTTTCTGCCAGTTCCAAACTACTGTTGAAACTCTAGGGAATTTTTCATTTTAGTGATTGTGATCTTCAACTCCATTGTTTCTGTTTGGTTCCTTTTTAAAATTTCTCTCTCTTGGGGTTCTCATATTGTTCTTTCATTTTTTCCTGATATCTTTTAGTTCTTTCTCTATATTTTCCTTTATATCCCTGAGCATATTGAGGATCATTTTTTTTTTTAAATGCCTTTGTTGTGTGAAGTCTGGTCTTCTTTGTTTATGGTTTCTGGATTTTTTTATCTTGTTTTCCTTTAGATGGGCCATCATTTCCTATTTTTTTGTTAGTCTTTTAATCTTTTGGTGCACACTGCGTATTTTAATAATGTAAAATGTTAGCCCTCAGACTTAGTCCCTGAGCTGTCTCTTCCTTAAATTTGTATCCAGCTACTGATATGAAAGAGATTTCCTTGCCTTCCTGGAACTAACAAAAACAAACAAACCAAAGGAACACATACCTTTCACAATCTGAAAATTGGCTCTGAGGTGGCTGGTGCTCTCTTTCAGAGTTTAGCCCTTCTATCAAACATATCAGCCTGAGGTGAATGTGAAGTGCCAGATTCCTTCTGTCTTTTTTGAGCCTGTGTGTTGTCCTGGGTTTATGCTTGTGCTGGCCTTTTTGTGTGTGTTTCTTTTTTTTAAATCGTTAAGATTTTTTAAAAAAATGTTATCGATTAAAAAAAAAAAAAAGATACTTAAATTATACGAATGTCACATAAAAAATATAGGAGATTCCCATATGTTCCGCTCCCCACACCTCCCACATTAACAACATTCTTCATTAGTGAGGTACATTCATTGCAATTGAAGAACACGTTTTGGAGCACTGCCATTAAGCATGGATTAAAGTTTACATTGTAGTTTACACTCTCTCACACCCAATTCTGTAGCTGAACTCAGCATATAAATGCACTACCTTCCCCCCAGTGTGGGACATGACTCCAGGGGAAAAGCCTCCCTGGCACTGTGGGATTACTATCAAGCACCGACTAGCAATGCAACTTGAAAAAGGCCTTGACCAAAAAGAGGAAAAGGTAAAGGCAAATGAGTTTATATGGCTAAGAGACTTCAAAGTGAGTAAGGAGATTATTGCAGAGGTTATGCTTATGCACATCTCAACAGGATCTCTTTGACTGCCAAAGTACATAGTACCCCCAAATAGCGGGGCTCCTGAGGGCTCTGGAGACATCCAGATACATAGTCAGGGCAGGTAGCTCAGGAGTTTGGTGCCTTGCCAGTGGGCCGTACTTTGGAATTTATGCTCCCCAGAGTGAAATAGTTGGACTCAGTTGTGGTTTTCATACACATGGCTCTTCTGTCCTTCTTTTTGAACCTATAATTAGTACTAGAGTTTGTAAGTGTACGTCCAAGAGACTTAAATCTTTGGGCTGTCCATGTGCCAGCTGGGCCCTGCATCTCAACAGAGTTGCAACACATGCTCTCCAGTTAATTGGTCTCACCCAGGATAACTAACATGGAGGTGATGATGGACAACTACCATACCAAGGAACCGAGAGAGTCTACAACTGCAAGCAAGAGAATCCCAACTATGGCCCTATGGAATCACAGCCCCCTCTCAATTAGAGGTGGAGTGGACATCACCATCCCAGAATCCTCAGGGTTGGGGAATGAACTATGGATTAAAGTAGACTTCTTATTATTCTACTGTAGACTTATTGTGATTTTAGCAATGGACGAAATTATATCATTGATGTGGAGGCACTGGCCACTGGAGGTTCTGAGGGCAGGGAGAGGGAAACATAGGTATAATACAGGGACATTTTTGGGACTTAGGAATTCCTGAATTCCTGAATGACATTGCAATGACAGATACAGGCCATTATAAATTTTGCCATAACCTGCTCTGGCCTTAAGAATGCTCCTGTTTACAGGAATTTGAATGCCTTCTCTAAACAGACTTTCTCCTCCTCCTGGGTGCTCTGTTGTTTGACTTAAAGCAGGTAATCGTTTGCCCCGGGCTGCCTTGACTTAATTTTCTTACTCTGCTTTAGCTATCTGCTATCTGCTTCTGTCTGCAAGGCAAGGATTGGGAGGTGAGCTGAGCCAGAGGTGAGTTTCCTGGTTTAGTGTTTCAGGCTGCCACCAGTAGACTGGCACTTAGATACAGGTATTGCAGTATGTACATAGAGGTTTCTCTCCTTCTGGAACAGAACCAGGGACCCACAATGAAAGTTTATACTGCTCCCATTGGACCAAGGAGGTGGGCAGGGAAGGGCCAGCAAGAGTGCCACAGCTTCTCCTGTTCTTTATTGAAGCTATGTTTTTATGATTGGGCAGTTACTGACTACCACAACTCTTTGTTTTATGAAGTTCTGAGGAAGGTGATTCTGCCAGTTTTTGCTAGTTGGTCAAAGAATCTGTGTGTCTTATGCCACCATCTTGATTGACTAGAAGCCTACATGTTTTAGTATGCTGGTCTAGGAAATTCCTTTTTAGTTGGAATATTGTGCATTTGTGAAAATGTATTCAGGGTTTTAAAAAAATCAGACTAACAATGAAACTTTTGCCATGCCATCTGTTTCTTAAAGTGGATTTTACCATAGAATCTGTTGCAAGGCTAATTAGAACAAAGTAGAAAAGTGCATCTTAATATTTACATGGAGTACAGTAAGAATCAGTAATGACTCATCAACTGTAATCTTACTGGGCCCCTTTCTACCTTTGTGAACAGTGATATAGTTGAAGCTAAGTATTCCTTAACCAATTATTTCTTCCTGCATGCCTTCCTGGCAGGACTAAAGGGCTCTCAGAAGGGCAAAGAGTGTGAGATTAAGTAGAGTTGCCATGTATGATAAATATAGACAGGGAGAAGCTAGAAAACTCTTTGAATCTGCATTTTAACATTTTCCAGAGAGATGTTGTGATTTGGTGTATCTTAATACTAAAATACATCTGGCTGGCATGCTCTGCAGAGATCATAGCACATCATTTCATGCTCCTGGACTGATTTTTATTAGGAAATGGACCATCTGGAGCCAGGAAGGTTTAAGATGATCAGGAGAGGAAAGATGGGGGAGAGGGAGTTTTATGGAGTTCTGAAATGCCATTGTGGTGTATTTCCTTTCATTGTGTGTTGATTGGCTCTTAGAGAGGAGGGCTGTGGACTGAATCCTTTTCCCTTTTCACAACTGCCAGTTTGGCCATTAAACAGTTGCTTTCAATTTGGACTTTCCCGTGAGACAACTGGGAACATCCTGAAAATACTATACAATAATAAACGTTAGTATATATGTATCTGAATCTAACAATAACAGCACTCTCAAATCTCGGTTCCTGTTCCAGCACATTCCTCGAAGCTTTAGACTTGAATAGACAGTTTTTTGCTGGATTTCTTTAATTGGATGGTGCCTCAACCTCAACCTTCTCCAATACAAGGGCATCCCTTCCTGCCTCTCCAAATTTGCCCCTCTTGTGCTTGCTGTTCCCCCTAGAAAGACCTTTTCAGCACAACTCACTTTTCCTGATCTCCATCTCTGTTGTTACTAATCAAGTCCAGGCCTCTCCCTTATCTCATTTAGACCTTTGCAGAAGCATCTTAATTGCTTCTCCTGCCTCAGTCTTGTCCCCATTTAGAGCTACTCTCCTTTCTGCTACCAGAGTAAGTACAGAAGTATGTAAGTAATTCAGCAACTGTTTATGGACCCTTCACTCTCTTCTCAGGGCTGGGGATAAGACAGTGAACAACTCATTATTTCTGCTCTCATGGAGCTTATTTTCTAGTGTTAAAGGCCAAAAAAGCCATATACATAGACAAAGAACTAACATATTTATAAACTCTTTAAGTGTCACAAAGGAAACAAACAAGGGTTTGAGATAGAGGATAAAGGAGCAGATGTACTTTGCATGTGGAAGACAAGCAAGCTCTTTAGTGATATATACACTAAAGATTGAGAAGGGACCATAGTGAAAGGAACTGGAGGAATGAGTGTTCTAGGCAGAGGAAACAGTTTATGCAAGACCCTGAGATGTGTAAGAGCTTGGTGGGTTCAAAGAACTGGGAAAAAACAAAACAAAACATGAGGATGATTAAAGGAGGTGAAGGAGGGCAATTTGAGTTGGGATTGGAGCATGGGCAAAATCATATCATGCAGGACCTTGTAGCTATGGTAAGGACTATTTTGCTATAATTTCCATGGGAAGCCACCAAGGAATTTTATGCATTGGAGCACCTTTATCCAATTCACATTTTGCTGTCACTCTTGCTTTGTGAAACATGTATCAGAAGAGGATGAAAGAGAAATTATGGAGCTCAGGTAGGAGATGGATGCAGAAGTCAAGGTAAGAAATATGATAGTTTTGAATAAGTTCTTAGCAAGGGAGATGGAGAAAAGCAGCCAGATTTTGGATATTTGTAAAATCAGTGGACTTTTTTACTGTCTAATCAGACATGGGGACAAAAGATAGGGTGAAAATTAAGGATGGTTGGTTTGAGCAACTGAATGGAGGGTGTCATTTATTGAGCTGAGGATGATTTTGACATAAAAAGGAAACCAAGAGTTGCGTTTTGGGTGTGTTAAATTGCCTATGACATGTCCAAGCAGAAATGACAGGCAAGTGCTTTGTGATCAGAGGAGATGCCTGGGTTGACAACTTAATCTAGTAGTCATCTTTAGAAGTTGGAATTTAAGGCTATGGCCACAGGTAAGATCAGCTAGGGCAACAAGCATCCCCAAGAAACCCTGAGAAACTTAGCATCAACTGTAGAAGAAACCAGCATAGGAGACTGAGAAGGAGTAGCCCACGAGTGAGGAGAGAAAAAAGGAAAAAGAATTGTTTTAGAAGCCCTAAGAGTAGACTGTTTTAAGGAGGGAATGGTTAAATATTGCAAAAGCTTTTGACGGTTTATATTAGTTTATTAGGTTTCTGTTGTTGCTATAACAAATTACCCTGATTTTAGTTAAAACAGCACCCATTGACTGGGTTGCAGCTTTGTGGTTCAGAAGTCCTGTAAGGATCTCACGAGGCTCAAAGCAAAGTTTTGGCAGGCTGAGCTCCCTTTCGGAAGCTTTAGAGGTGAGTAGGTCCCTGCTTCCTTGAAATTACAGGTCTGAGGTCCTTGTTTTCTTGCTATTTGTCAGCTGAGGACTGTTTCTAGTTTCTAGAGCCATTTCGTGGCTGCCAGCTCCATTCCTCCATCTTCAAAGCCAGCAAGGGCATCTTTCTGACCCAATTTTCTACATTCCTCTTCCACTCTAAGTACTCAGGTGATTAGATTGTGTGTCGGCCCAAATAATCAAGATAATCTTCTCAAGGTCTTTAACCTTCCTCACATCTGCAAAGTTGCAGGGGTAAGGGCATGGACATCTTTGTGTGTGTGTGTGGGGGCACTATTCTTCCTATCACAGAGTTTGAGTAAAATAAAGAAAAGTATCCCAGGTGATTAGTGACCTTGACAAGTACTTTTGCAGGAGTGTAACAGCAAAGGTAAGCCATATCCTGGTGGGTCGAGGAATGAAAAGAGCATTAAGAAAGTACAGATAATGTAGTATGTAGACAAGTTTTTAGAGAAACAGGCTTATAGCTCAAGGAGAATGTGGAATGAAGTGAAGCTTGTTTTATGGCAAATAAAAGAGCATATTTGTTTACTGATAGGAATAAACTAGGCAAGAGTGACATCATGATGACAAGAGGGAGGGATACCTCAAGTACCTTCAAGGACAAGGGTAGATGGATCCAGAGCCTGGTGGATGGGTTGGCCTTTGATGGAAAGGACATGCCTGCTGTGACTGTTTGAAGCTTTTTGTGGATCCCAGAAAAGATCATGTTCTTGGAGCTAATCCATTCCTGTGGGTGTGGGACCCTTTGATTGGATTGCTTGAGTGAGACATGATTCAGGGTGGCTCTTGGTCTTCTTGTTGGAACTCTTTATAAATGGAGGACTGAAAGCAGAGACTCACAGAAAAAGGCAGCAGAGAAAGAGAAACCCCAAGAGGCTGAGAAAGAGGTACCAGAGGCTGAAGGTTGGAATCAATGAAGCACAGAGGCTTCTGCGAGCCTCAAAAAGTGGAGGCCCAGAGGAGAGGGGAGAGACCGCCACATGCCTGATCACACACAGCTGAGCTCAGGGAGAAAGTAAGTCCAAAGGAGAAGGCAGAGACCAGATGAGTAGATGCCTCCATGTGCCTTACGATGTGGAAGGAGTCCAGGATCACCAGCAGCTGACTTTCGGTGAGACAGCATCTCTGGTGATGCCTTAATTTGGACATTTTCCCAGCCTCTGAACTGTAAGCTTTTAACCAAACAAATTCCTATTATAAAAGCCACCCCATTTCTGGTATATTGCTCCCAGCAGCTGTTAGCAAACAAAAACACTCATCTTTGAATAGAAGAGAAGGAGAATAAGACAGATGCTAGGTGACACTGCAGTGGGAAGATGAGTGAAGTCCCATCTCACAGCTTCTGTTTCTTCAATGAAGTATAAAGCAAGTCCATCACATAAAACAGAACTGTGGCCATGTCAGTCTGCTGCTTCAGGCCTTTCAATGGTGCTCTCCCACTCACCTGTTTTTCCTTTCTTGGCACTAGAATTTTACACTGCAGCCTCATACACTCCTTCTAGCCCTCTGGACATGCCACACATCTTTGCCTTTGCCGTTGGATTGGAGTGCTCCTTCCCTCTCCTCGAACCCCTTACCTTTGCTAACTTTCCCTTTCCCTCTCTGCCCCACAAAACAATGCACACTTCTGGAACACTCCCTCACCCAGGCTGGATAGCTGCCCTGCTCGAGTTCTCTCAGACCTTCCTTCTTCTGTCATTCATAGTATAATTATTTGTATTGTAGTCTCTACCAGAATGTGAATTCATGGAGGGCAGGGACCATGTCTCTTTCATCTTTGTGTCCATACCACCTAGCACTGTGCCTTTATATCATAAGAGTGCAATAAATGTTTGTTGAATGTAATAGTATCATAGAAGGTAATTTAGTTCATTTCACATGTATCAAGCTCTATCAAAGGATAGGGAAAAGAAATAAATCTATCTGGTATACATGAACTCTCGTTATAATCTTCAGTGACTTGTTATAACTTCATTTTGCCCTCTCAACAGACAGTTTCCAGCTGGCTCAAGCTTCAAAGTGTCAGTTTTGAATCTGAATCACCCTGTAGGCTATAAAGCCTTTGAGAAGAAAGATTATGGCCTCTTCATCTTTGTATTGCCATTATTTGGCCCAATGCAAAGTCCATAGAAAGCATTAAAATATTTAGATAATTGATTTAGTACGATTTAAAAATGATTATTGTCTGTTTGTAGCAAACGTTCCTCTCTACAGCATGCTCCTTTGTTCTCTGATCAGTCTTTAGATAAAAGCAGTCTGATACAACTCTGATTTTGATCTATTGATCCTTCCCAGAGGCTTTGGGTTGTTCAAAGTAGACTGATTTCATTTAAGTCCTGTAAGCTAAGTGACTTAGCATGTTACTTTTCAACTTATTATTATATTATTTTTAAGGGCCAAACATACTTCATACATGCTACTAATGCATGTTGCTGTGAAATTGGCCACTTAACAATGGTATTCATGACCTGCATTTGTAGTATTTTGAATAAAATATTTTGCGATTCAAAAAAAGTTTCCAAAAATATAACTAATGTCTGTAGAAAAAGTACATAATGAAATGCTAAGGGATAAAAGTAGTAGTAAATACATACAGCATACTCTTAACAGTACAAAAACATCCTGTATCTATATAAGTATATATGGTTGTAGGTATGTGTACAAAAAAGACTCCAAAGTAATGCACCGGAATATTAATTATGAGTGGGGGTAGTAAGGGGTAGTTTAGATTTTCTCTTTATACTTTTCTTTATGTTCTAACCTTTCAAATAAATGTTTTCTACTTTTGAACTCAGAAAATTCATGGTATTTATTTTTAAAAAGTAATTTATTACATAATCATCAGTGGTAAGATTGGTTTTTCTCTTTCTTTTTTTTTTTTTTTTTTCTTTTTTGGTCTCATGGTATAGAGAGCAAGAAATTGGGAGTCCTAGATTTGCAATGTCTTTTAGCCAAGTTAATTTACATAAATGATTATTGATCCAGGGAAGGATTTGGAGATGACTCAAACTGTGAAAATTTGATCAGGGATCAAGGGGTTAAGAAATATTCAAGGTGCACCCAATGAGATGTATTTCATCTCCCCACCTTAGGTGCATGTTCTCTTTATCCTGGTGTGTGTAATCTGAATGCAGTTTCATTCCCAAGACCAAAATAGACCAGTGAGTCACTTGGAGATATTCTGAATCAAAGATTTAAAACCAAAGCATGCAAATGATGCTAATGCTTTAGCTCAAAGTAAACTTTTGTTACTTTTGATTCCAAGGCTGCCAAACTGACTATTGCTCAAGACAGCCAGAGCAAAGGTGGAGTCATAGAGATGGCTCCCTGTGGGCAACGAGTACGTATTATGTTGTGTTTTATGTTGTTATGGTTGATGTGATGTGGTGTTATATTGTTATGCTCTTTTATTTTATTATGTTTGCTCACCCTCTCGGATGCTTATGACGGTGTTGGGCAGTGCCTGATGGATAGCAGAGACCTAGAACAGATTATTATGGAGTACTTGCCGTCTATCTGGTTTGCTGGGACAGCCCCGCTTTATGACTCTTGTCTCGGGTAATCATTTCCAACACCCCCTCTTCCATTCTCGAGTGTCCCATTTTGGAAGATCATTTTAGAGTGTCCCCCTATGACTGTGGTGGCTAAGTAACATCTTCCAGATTGCGTGATTTCATCTCTGTCTGCACAGCATTTGTCTGCCTGGCAAAATCTGAAGGGCCACGCCCTAGGGCACATGCTTTTTAATGCCCCAACCCCACTCCCCCCTTCCCAGGAACGGCTGCAGTAGATGCCTTTGTACTAAGCCTTTTCAGATAGATAAATGGAACTGTTGGAGGAGCCCTAGAGGATTAAAGCTCTGAACAAGTTGACCTCTTCCTGCTACCACAGCTGTCCCAGATGGTAGCAATACTTCTAGGGTCCTGAATGCTGCATCTGCTGGCAATGGGATAAAATCCCGAGAGCACATTAAAACCGACAAGCTGCTTTGACATTTGCTCTTTGGCATCTAAGCCGTGGCTTTACTTCTTCTTTATGGCAGTTTGCACTTCTGTTTCCTTTCTTCTTTCAGGGACTCCCTCTGGATCCCCATTTTCTTTAGAAGAATGAGCATTTAAAAGGTGGCCTGTCTAATTCACAGAGGATTTAGTGCCCCTTAATTGCCCTGGAGGCCTGAAAAGTAGGTCTCTCTCTAGGAACAAGCTCAAGGAGGACTCAAATTGAGACAAATATTTGCATTTCCATAGAGGCCATGCTGTCTTCTGATTCCTGTCCTAGGAACAAAAGTAATAAATGAGATTGGGCAAACGCTTGTATTTTGTGCATGAGGGTGATCGCTAAATTTAAGGTTAAGTAATGTGTCTGTTTAAAACAAAACTGGTTCTGAGCTTTTCTTGGGTCGTTGAACCCTCTGAGATTCTGATGATAACTGAGGATCCTCACCCCAGAAAAATTATACATGTACACACAGAAAGAAAAGTGTGCATAGAATTTCAGAGGATTGTGTGCCTCCCACTCCAATCTGGATTTTAGGTTAATGTAGCACAGATAGAATTGGTTGCCTCCCCAGAATCCATGCTCCACGGCCCTCCTCTCTTCTTCCTATTAGAAACCCCATTCTTCAGGCATCTTACTCTCTTCCATGTGATGGTGTGCTTGAGGGGAGGCCTTGATGTCAGCCCCAGGTGCAGCTCTAAGCCAGTTGTGACTCAGTTTGTATCCTCCTGGAGCCCAAATGGCAGGGAAGTCCACCACAGACTCACCTGCTGCTGAACCCTCTCCTGCTATGGACCACATTTTTGGTATTAACTGATTCTGAAAGCAGAGCTCGAGACAGGGGCCTGTGTGCAGGAGATTTATTTGGCAATGTGATCCCAGGAAGCAGCTGTGAGGGACAAGGGGATGAAACAGGGCTGGGGGAAAGCCGATGTGGTTGATGCTAGAAACAACTGATGTGGGGTCCCTTAGGATCTTCTAAGAACTTCATGGAATGTGTCCCAGAACTGTGTGCACACGGGACCAAAGGGGTTATTCATTGGCTTCTGTCCACTATTGTCTGTTGATCACAGGTGGTCCCACATGGGTTGTACATGTGAGTGGGCCCAGCCGGTTCCCTTAGGTATCAGAGAAGTCTTAGCATAGAAATCCAGATATAGAAGAAGCTGTATGTTAACAGCTGGAGATGAGGTACTGTCAGGTTGTATCTGCTTGGAAGGTGATTGAAACCTATGCTGAATTGGACTGAAGTGAGAGGTGGGCTGCAAAAGAATTGGGAGTGGTGCACAAGAGAAGTCCCATGCCCATACTACACCTCAAATGGTCTAGGGAGAAAAATGCAGGCTTCCAACCAGACACACCTGGCCCCACTCTTATCTTGGTGTAGTACTTTGGTTTATTTACCTGGCCATTGTAGACTTCAGTTTCTTATCTGCACAGTGAAGATCACAACTCATTATGCAGTTGGGAAAGTTAGCAGAGGTGATATCTAAGTTCCTCGGTTTGGGTTTGGTGTAAGTGTGAGTGCCCCATCACCTGACCTTGCAAAGCTGTAGATGTTACAGATCACTTTCTACGCTAGTGAGAGTTGGAGAAGGGAAGGAAAGAGGAAATGAAAGAAGAATTCCTAGGAAGAAGGCATTGGACCTGGAATGCAGGAGGAGGAGATGTTAATGGGCAGAGAAGAGGGCAATGTGCCTGCCTTGCAGAGCGAGGTGGGAGTGGGGGGACAGGTAATGGTATTCCGGTGATGTGTCCACAGGAGTTGGAATCAAGACCCAGGTTAGGTATGTTCGTGGAAACAGAAAGGACTTCCCTTTGGCTGTCTCTTAGGTTACTTTTTAGAGGGGAAAGTAAAAGACAGTACAGCTAGGGTAGGCTCTTGAATGCCGTCTCGAGAAGTTTGAAGCAGTTAGAAAGGAGATAAGCAGTTATTAAGGAGATGTAGACAAACGTCTTCCTCGTTTGGGAATTCAACCAAAGAAGCTGCCTCATTTTTCTCCTTGCCTCCCCCCACCCCAGCTCATTTAGCCCATGTAGGAAATAACCACTGGACTTGTCCTTCTTGTTGCCTCTAAAGACCACAATTTAATTTAATCATTCCAGAAAGATATACTGCGGAGAGGGGAGAAGGAGTAGGGGGCTGGGTCTAACTCCTTTCTTACTTTCTGGGCATAGCCAGGTGCTGACACATAGCATTCAGTAAAGATTTGAGGAGAAGATGAATGAATGAAAGCATTGTGCGTTTATCTCTTCCAGTTCCCTTCCTGGAGCACGATTAGCCTATGTGGCCCCTTGGGCAAGATATTCTCCCTCTTTATGCTAAGTGCCAGCAAGGGAAGGGCCAGTAGGGCCTGTGTGTAGCTGCACAGAGGAGAGTTCTCCTAAGTCCTGAAGATAAAGACTCTGTGAGGAGTTCTGACCTTAGATACATGTTGAATACATGTGTCTCCATTTTCCTTCCTAGGTCACCTCAAACTGGGTTTCAGCCTGTGCTTGGAACCGTATTCAATTTACTGGAAAATAATATGATCATGCAGATACTCAGAAGGAGGCTTGGTGTGTCTGGTGATTACAGTCACTGCTAGAATTTCTAGAACAGGTTGCTTTCTGCTAAGAAAGAGATGACTACAATAGCCATTGGCTAGTTATTTTATAAAGTCTGCCTCAGCCCTAGTTAATGACCTCCTTACTCCAAACAGGATTAAAAATAACAGAATTTCAGTGATAAAACATGGGGAGCTAAGCCTGGGAAATGTGCTTTTACTTTCTATAAAATCTTTCTGGCTGCATGGTGACTTGGCACTTTGCTCTTCTCCAATACAGAAGGATATGAAGAGTTAAAAGGCTATGCCTAGGTAGAATGTTTCCACATTTGTTTATAAAATTTAAGAAAAAAGTATTCTTTTTCTCATTCAGCAGTTTAGGGGCTGGTATTCTTGAGAGCTAAGCATTTTAAAGAACTCAGCATTCTTTCCTAGACTGCTGCATCTCTGTCCTCAGCCTCTTTGAGTTCTTTTGGTTTCTTTCCACAGGATGTGAACCCCACGGCTCCCTTTATTGCTTGTCCCAACCCCTGTGCTCCTCCTCTTTTCCACGGGATGTTCCGTTCCTCCCACCAGCCCAAACCTGTTCACAATTTGGCAAGCGCGGAGAACAGGACTCTGCACAGTCTTACCCCCTGGGGTGGTACTAGTGTCAGCTTTACTGAGACTAAAGCCTCTGGTTTGACAGTGTTTGGATATTGAGACAATTGAGAGAAGCAGCAAAGCGTTTAGCTTCAGGGAACTTCGTCTTTGGCATAGAAAGAGGAAGCTTTCTTGGCATTGTCACTATAGATGGTGGGTATTTTGGAAAAAATTGGATTTCATTCTTCTTTTTTTGGATTCCAAAACAGGAGCTCATAGAGTCAGGAAGACAGGAGATTAGGGGAAAGGAGTGATGGGAATGTCTCAGATAACGTCCTGAAGAAAGCTTATACCTCCAGAATATTTAAACCAACTAAAATGCTGGTTAGTAAAGCAAAACCATCTGAAAACAACCTGAGGTCAGCGGTAGTAGGAGAACACAAAAGAATAAAAATATTGTTTTTTCTCGATTTAAAATCATGCAATGGTGCCTCTAGCTTGGGCTTTGGAGTCAGACCTTGATAGGAATGCTGGCTGTTGGAACTTGAGAAAAAATTTTAACATCTAAACTTCAGTTTCTGCACCTGTGAAATGACAATAATAGTTCATCTCTTTGGATGGTTATTAGATTTAAATGCATGTAAAGGGCTTAGCATTTTGTCTGCCCTAGAAAATGTTGGCTTCTGCTAGTTGCATAGACCTTAAATTTAACTAGTCCATTCCCTAAGTTTGCAGACAAAAAAATTGATCCTTAAAAGTTAAGCAACTTATGTTTTCAAGTTCACAGAGCTAATTAGCAGGCAAGTCAGAAAAAGAACACCGTTTCTGGGAATGGCAGGGCTATTGATACTATGACATATTCTTTCCAATCCTTTATGGACTACTCTGTTACTTTGCTAGTAACTATTTTTCTTCGTCTTATGACATCTGATTATTTTTGTTTGTTTGTTTTTCAAACTTACTTTTCTGAATAGGTAATAGTCACATGGTTCAAATATGAAAAATTATACAAAATTTTACAGTACAAAGTATTTTCTTGCCATTTTTAAAATACAGATGGTAGCATGAAGTCTTCTGCATCTTGATTTCTTTCACTTAATATATCTTGGAGATCTTTCCATATCAATACATAAAAAACTTCAGCTACATAGAATTCCATTGTGTGAACATCTATAGTTCATGTGCCCTCCCTGTTGTAGGACATTTGCTGTTAGAACCAGTGCTATATTGAACAGACTTGTACAGATAACATTTTGCATGAGTGTAATATATATCTGTAGAATATATTCCTAATGTTGGAATTGCTAGGATAATGGGAATGTGCATTTGTAAAATAGATTTTGTCAAACTGCCCTTCATAGGACTTGTACCAATTTATACTTTCACCATCATCTTAGGGCATTTTAAATAATGAAGAGAAATTACTGTAATAGACTAGGCTTTATTTTATTCATCTAATTTATACCCCTTATTTATACTAGACCTGGCTCTTTCTTTTTTTTAAACCATATGAGGGCTATCCGTATGAGGGCTTGGTAGGAGTCAAGGCAAAATTGGAGGGCATCTGCCTCAGATGAGGAACAAGACAAGGAAGATTGCTCTCACCACTTCTATTGAACATCATACTGGAAGTTATAGCCAGGGCAGTTAGGCAAGAAAATGAAGTAAATGGCATTCATAAAAAAGAAAAAAGAATTACCTCTATTTGCAGATGACATGATCTTGAATATAGAAAATCTTAAAATATCCACTAAAAAGCTATTTGAATGAATGAACAAGTTCAGCAGGGTTGCAGAATATAAGATAAATATACAAAAATCAATTATATTTCTGTATACCAGCAATGAACAATCTGAGAATGAAGTAAAGGAAATCAATTCCATTTACAAAGCATTGAAAGAAAGAAAATACTTGGGAATAAAGTTAATGAAATAAGTGTAAA
>JAKSZT010054478.1:10388230-10549248 GCA_026826555.1 Tolypeutes matacus
CTTCCCTTCACACTGGATTTTCTGTTTGTACCCTCACTGCCCTCTTCCCTTCTCATCCTAAAGCGAGATCCACCTCTCCTTTCTCTAAGGCTAACATCTCTCCACTGTGGCCTTGATTCCATTTGTATGGCATCCACAGGGACCTTTCCCCATCATTTCTGCATGCTTCTCTGTCCTCTTTTCTTCCTTCACCCACTGTCTTCTTTTGTTGGCTTGATTGTTGCTCAAATATCCCATCATTTTTTAGAAAAGCTCAAGCATCAAATCTTTTCCTAGACCCTTATTTCTTCCTCAGTATTCTGTACTCTTTTGAAAAATCTGTGTATTGTGCTGTTTTCATTTACTTTGCACTTTTGATGAAGACGCTGAGGTTACCAAGTTAAAAGCCTTGTGCTAAAATTAAGTCTAGAACATATCATACTTAGAAGAATTCTGAAAGTGAAAGAGAAAGAGGTCACAACAAGGAAAAAAACAAATTTTCTCTCTCTCTATTTTTTCCCCAGACCTAACAACCACAAGTGCTTCATATTCTGGTTACACGGCCAGATGCAGTGAGAGTGTTATTTGGTGTCAGGCCTTGTTTGTTTGTTTATAGGTGTTGGAGAATGGGGCAGTTTCTTGGAGAGAAAATACTGTCCTTGGTATTAGAAGATTGGAGTTCTTCCTGCACCCAAAAAAAGGACTCGCAAGGGTTGTTGAGATGTATTTGGTTTTATGCATTTATTTTATTTTGAATGTTGAGGTTTCTGGCATGAAGCCAGACTCAAGAGGTTCAGTAACCTTGACTGTTTAGTCTAGTCTGGGTATGGTGAGTTCTCCCCCAGGAACAGAGACGCATCAGTTTGAGTTTACAACCAGGGTGGCTTGATCATTGACTCCATTAATGGGCTAAGAGCCCTTTTCTGTGACAGTGAGAGGGGTGCCATCACACGTACACTTCTTACAATGATACAGCATCTTGCAAATAGGAGGCACAGTCATAACATTTCAAATAGTCACTTGACCGTTACCCCCCTGCTAAAGTAGTTTACGCTAGGTGGGGAATAATGCTTATCAAGTTCATCAGAATCCCTTTGAGGGAAGACGTGTTGGCTTATAAACACACTACAGAGCTGCTGCAGAGTAGGAAACTTTATGACCTTGTCTATAAAGCTGGCTTAGTGCTCCTCTCAAATACCAGAGCGCCGTTTAGTGAGAAAATTAGCCAGTTTCTTGGCAGAATGTTTTCCATTTTAGCATCGGGGCACTAAAGTCCAGAAAAGTTGAAAGAGCTTGGGTAAAGGTCGTGGCAAACTAACTTTTAGATTGGGTCTGGGTCCCCATAGACCTGGGTCATATCACAGCAGTTCCTGATAAACAGCAGTTGTTAACTAGAGATGTCTGGTCATGTGAATTGAAAGCCTGTACAGGAAATTTAAGCCAAGAGTTTTTCCTTTGGATCCCAGAATGTGTTTAAAGTCCCGACACAGTTCAGCAATAATCCTTATAACAAGCTATTGGAAATAGACTTAGGATGAGGAGTAATTTCAATTGAAGAACTGAATACAATTATTATTACATGTAATATAATTGTTATTATATGTACTATAATAATGACTGCTGTCATCTGTATGAGCCCTGTGTATCTGGACAAGGTTTTTGAAATGGAGGAAATAATACTCACCCCATGCCGTTGTAGTGATCATTAAATAAAACCATTCGTGTAAATGAGGATTGTGCTACCGAGTGCTATAAATTAGCACAGTGCCTTGCATAGAGCAAACCCTCAGTAAATATTAGTTGTTATTCTAATTCTTATGAGTGGCCACCTGTTAATAGGAAATCACCTGCCAAAGACCGCAGGTGCCAAAGACAGCTGGTCTGGCAACTTTTCACCATTCCTGTATTCAACATGTATTTATTGAGTGGCACTGTGTATATTGATTAGCTCTTTAACCCCCCGCCCCCACCACAGTAGATCCTGTTATTCCCATTTTAAGGATGAGACTTAGCTTAATAAATTCCCCAGATATCAATGAGTGCTGTGGCTGGGATTCTTTACACTAAGCCTTTCTTCTCAGAGTCACGTTTAGTTGTTTTCCACCTTACTGTATCTAATTGCCTGGTCCTTTAAAAGCATCTGGTCCTCTGTAGATAGGACTGGGCACTTTTCTCAGCTCCTCACCCTGTTCCCCAGTAAAGAAGACCTGTGAGACTTGCCATTGATAGCACTCAGTTGAAATCAATCCAATGAAAACCAACATCTTAAAGAAAATTTAAAGAAAGAGTATATCCAGGCATCATAAATGATCTCCTCATATGTTTGGTTGGTCATTAAAACCATTTTGGGGAATTTGAATAGGTTACTGTGTAGGAGACAACATAGAGCACATTTACATCTTCACGTTCACCTCACAATTTTGGATGTCAGAACAGAGGTAGAGGAAACAGTCTACTGGTACAATAGGGAATTTGTATACTTTACCTGTGCTCAGTCTTAGAGGTTAACTGACTTACCTGTTTCAAGGTGACTGCCTAGAACAATTTCCAGAATTACTACCTAAGGGTAGAGAACCCTACTGCTTCTGACACCCTGAGTTATAGGGCTGCCTGAAGCAATATTTGTTCATTATAGTGATGATGGTTTATTCAGGAGGGAAAACGCAGGGCTTTAGGCTTTCTATAGGACTGTGGGATCCTGCCCCCACCCCCCGCCAGGTACATGAGGATCTGAAATAGTATTGTAATATGAGCCTACTTGCATAAACCAAACTGTTTTGAAAATCATTTATTTGCTTTTGTAGATTAGCTTTCTCTTTTCAGAAAATCTCACATTTAAATTTTGTGGTTTTCTTGAAGCTATTTCTGTTTTTCTTTTGATTGACCATCATGGGCCTCTAACCAGCAGCGTGACCAGTGGGAGATGCACTCAGCCAAGAAATTATGTGGCAGAACAAAAGGCAAAGGCCACTAAGGTTTTGCCAGGCTGTGGTTTGCAAAACATGACTCTCAAAAATGTCTAGCCTCCCTGGAGAGAAAGGTGACTAGAAACTGCACAAACAGCTGTGGGGCAAAGGCTAAATACATAACTGAGGTTTTCCAGGGTGGAGCGTTTGGGCTTCAGCATGAAGAATCCTGTCCTATATATATATATAGCTTTGGCTATGGTTTCTTTATGCTCTTATTTCTTGTTGTAAGGGAATGTGAGAAATTTTGGGTTGTGCCAGAGGCCTGGGAAAAGGGCTACATTTCTTCCTTTCATTTTTCTTCCAAGATGGCATCAAGTTAGAAAGACCTGGGAGGAAGCCATCTCCTCCTTCTTTGTTCCAGCCAAGAGTTTCCACCAAGGAGCAGGATGGACCCATCTACTAATACCCATATCTTCTAGTTTACAGCTAATATCTCAACTTTGTTTCTTTTGCCCCCTTATATTGTCAAATTGAGACTTTTCAGATTTTTCTTGAGTCCAGGGTTTAGCAAACTTCTCAAGTGTCTGTCACCAGTGTCAATCCAGGACCACTGGATGTTCTAGAAGGGTAATGGCAAAAGCAGTTGAGAAGGAAATTTTAAAAAAGAGATATGGATGGTTTGGGGGGTAATGGGGAAAAAGGGGAAAGAGAGTGAAAAGGAGGCAATGAAGAAAAAGAAGAAAGAAAGAGAAAAGTGAGAAATGCATTTGCTAAAGAGTATGACAGCTTGGGTAATGGTAGGACAGACACCGAATAATTTCACTAGAAATTGAAAAGGAATTTGATAATATTCAGTGTCTATCTCAGATAGCTCAATAAAATATGAATAGCTATATACTTCCTCAATGTGATAAAAATCATTCAATTTATCTATCTGGCTGAATCCAAAATCAACATTAGTTTTTAAAGTGAAAAGCTAGAAATACGTCTCTTAAAGGCAGGATCAAGCAGGGATGCCTGCAATGACTGAATATTTCATATATTTGGGCATGGCAGCCAATAAATTTATACAAGAAGACTATACAAGAAGCATAAATATTTTTAAAAAGTGTTTTAAAATAATGGAGAAAAAATGGGCCGATGATACTGGGACAACTGTCTAACTCTTTGGAGGAAAGGGAGGAAAGCTTGTGTCTTATGGAAATGCAGAAGTCATAAAGGAATGTAAAAATTTTAATTTCTGTAGAACAAAGAGAAAAAACGACCCTGTGTATGTGTGTATGTGTGTTGCAGTGCAAACTACGAAAGGGGCAATGTCCTTTCTTACAAATTAAGAACAACAGCTACCGAGTTTAAATTTGGACAAATGGCTTGAACAAGCAGTTCACAGAAAAAGAAATACAGATATCAGTAGACATATAAGAAATATTAAGCATCATTAAATATTTTTAAAATGTAACTAAAAACAATGTGATACCCATGTTTACTAATTAAATGGACAAAGATTTAAAAAGCTTCTTAGTATCAAGTATTGTTTCCATTAAGAGTTTAAGATAGCTTGCTAGGGCACATACAATTCATCAGTGTAACATAAATTACGAGTGAGACCACCTATGGTATAGTCTCGCCAAACAAAAAAGTCAAGCTGGAATCTGATCACGTCCTAACCAACACAGGAATGGGTGAAACACCAATAACTGATGCAATCAGCAGAGTCCAGTGGGAAAACTTGAACGGACAAATGACCTGAATCCTTCAACAACAACCAAAATATTATATGGGTTGGGGAGGACCAACCCCAAATGGAGGAAGAGCCTCTAGATTTTAAGAGACTTAAGAAACTTGTCAACCAGTCACAAGGCATGGACTTAATTTTGATCCTGATCCCAACACACAGTCAATTAAAAATTATTTAAGCTATATCTGAGACAGCGTGAATTTTGAGCACTGACTAGATTTTAAGAAATTATTATTTGTTTTGGTGTGATAATGGTATTGTGGTTACATGTTTTAAAAAATAAAGAATTGATTTCTTTCACAGATAATATAGTAAAATATTTATGGATGAAATGATTTGATGTCAGGAAAAGTGGTGGGAAATAGATGAGGCAAGATTGGCCATGAGTTGGTAATTGTTTTCTTTTTTTAAAATATTTATTTATTTATTTATGACAACCCCCTTCCCCACCCCCCGTTGTTTTTGCGCTCGCTGTCTGCTCTCTGTGTTCATTCGCTGTGTGTTCTTTTGTGTCTGTTTGTCTTCTCTTTAGGCAGCACCGGGAACCGATCCTGGGACCTTCCAGAGTGGAGAGAGGCACTCAATCTCTTGTGCCACCTCACCTCCCTGGTCTGCTGCATCTCTTATTGTCTGTCCTCTGTGTCTCTTTTTGTTGCGTCATCTTGGTGCACCAGCTCTTCACTCAGGCCGGCAAGCCCTGGGCCTCCTGTATGGTAGACCGCAGCCCAATCGCTGGAGCCACATCCGTTTCCCTGATAATTGTTGAAGCAAGGTAGTGGCTATAATAGAGATTGATTATAACTGTTTTGTTTACTTTTGCATATATTAAAAATGTTCCATAGTAAAATGTCAGAAAGGTAGATAAGATAGAAACAAGATAGAGCCACACACACACACACACACAGCAAAACAAAACAAAACAAAAAACCCCGCAGATTCAGAAATCAATAAGAATATGGGCCTCTGATTCGGCCCTAAGCGTTTTCACCATTGTCCCAAGGAAGGATATGCATAGTACTGTAATTCCTGTGATCCGTAGGCAGAAATAGATCAGTTATGCCAGAGAAGTCAAGTCTTCCTGTTCCTGAACAGTTTTCCCCCTTAAGAGTCTTTGTAAAGAAGGCATTGTGTAATCCAGTGAATTTCAGAGCCCTTTTTTGTGGTGTTCTTTAGCATAGGTCAGTGGCGTCATGTAGCACACAGTTCAGTGAAAGAAATCGGATGGAGCAGGGGGAGACAGGGTAGATCCGATAGCCTTCTAAGAAGGGTTTTAGATGAAGAACTTTCTTAAGCATTTCCTTGCAGTCTCTTGGTCTTCAAACATCCGGCTGAATAAAAGTTGCTCCCTCTAGTTTTTCTTGGCTAGAAGTGGGGTGATCACAGTACTACGAAAATTGTGGTCTTGGACCAGAGAGAAAAAGGAATCACCTCTTCCAAGAAAAAAATTCAACCCTTTTACTCACCATTCCACTCTTAACTATTGAAGAGAATTTTCTGTGTCTCTGTTGCTATTTAAAAATTGGTTTAGATTTTGGAAAATATCAAGCATATTCATAAGTAAACAGGCCATATATCTATCACAATTACCAACTCACTGTCATCCTATTTCATCTATAACTCCATCTGCCACCCCGATATTATTTTGAAGCAAATCCCAGAATCATATTATTTCATTTTTAACCATTTCTGTGTGTATCTCTAAAAAATGCATACTAATTGTAAACCTAACCAAATTTCAGGATACATTTCGAAACGATCAAAACATCACTAAATTCCTCTGCAACTTGCCGCCATTAACAAAAATAAGCGGTATTTTTAACACCCTGTGACTACATTTCCTTTTGATAAAGACTCATGAATGAAGCAGCACATAAATGAGGAAGGAGATGAGCTCAGACAGTGGGGATTCCCCGCCTAACCGCTGCCTGCCTCCTCCCTTTGCTTTGGGCCTAGACCACAAGGAGAGGGCATTGCCGTGATTTGCTCTTAGGTTCTTTCGAGAGCATGTAGTCAGCACCAAATTGTTAACATGAGAAAATACACTCACGTCTCTTGGCTCTCCGGGGCCTACAAAAGAGCTTTAATTACACGAAGCTGATGGCTTTTCTTCTTTGAAATCCTGACCATTCCCCTATCTCCTGTACTGCTGTGCACACGCTGGTTTATCCTCCTTCGAGCAGCGAGTCCTTGTGTCCTTCACTGGCTCTTCCTTAGCATCTCACTCTTTCAAAATGTTCTTGCCTTGGCTCTCTGCCCCTTCCTTGCTCTTCTTGTTTCCCTGCCTATTCATTCACCTTTCCACTTCTCTGTTGACCCCTTCCAGCTATCCATATGGTTTTTCTGGTTCCTCTCTTAAGCTCACCTTGCCTGCTTGAAATCAGCCAGGTATCCCACCAGCAATTTATACTTAGCATGTCTGAGTTGGAAAATTGGATTGCCTCTCCCACCACACACCCTTTTCTCCATCTTTCCTCTTTCAGTTAATTTCACCTAGACATGGAAAAGTCAGATTATATTATTATTTAATTTATTTATACTTTGCTTCTGTTCTTCTGCACCCCTTATCCAGTAAGTTACCAGATTCCGTAGATTCTTCCTCTGCAAAGTTTTAACAGATTATTTGCCAGCCAGGTCGCTGTGGTCTCTGCCTCGTATTGCTAGTGTCCAGGGCTTACTCTATACATGGATCAGACATGGGGTCTGGCATTGGAGAGCTTACATTGTAGTGGAAGAGGTGGGTGAAGCGATGGGTTCAGTCGTGCAGGAAGGGAGACATTCAAGATAAGTCCAGGGTACCAGGTAGCACAAAGAAGGGCTTTTGTGGAAGGCTTCTTAGGGAATGTGCTTGAGCTGAGTGTCCAAGTTCACTGGTGGAGACAGGTGATAAGAGGGTTCCGGGGGATATATGACCAAGGCTAGAACTTGAAATATCCAGGAGCATGTATGTGTGTATGTGTATGAGTGCCTTCTACCATAATTTCAATTACCCTGTAGGACTCTGTTAAATTAATTTTTCTGGAACAGTAGATTCAGCATGATGCTACCGTACTGAAAAACATGGGTCACTTTTCTTAAATCTGAAATTTTAAGATTATTAGGTACAGTCTTTAAGCCTTCTGCTTTGAACCTCCAGTGTCTTCAGGGTACGATGCTTGTTTTATACACCACACATTCTCCCTGATATTATAGGAATTGTTTTTTCTTGTCCTGTGAGTCTTTGAAAATAGTATTTGTATCTTAATGGACTTCTTGTTACTTGCTGTGTCTACTTTGATGAATTATCAAAAGTTTCAGCACGAAAAATAAAAGCCCAATGAGGAGCTTAAGTTGGAATTTAATATTTCCTTGCCAAAAAGAACTGGTTGGTATGGAAGTGACAGGACCCTGGCGGGTTGGGGGGGAAATGTGACTTTGTTATCATAAAGTGAGAAATGGCTGGAAAAGAAAAGAAAAACCCTTTTCTAGACATACATTAGATAGGAGCTGTCATTTCAATCACTTGTGGGATTCCTAAAAATATATAAATAGAATTCTGAGGACTCACTCTGAGATCCTGAGTCCATGGAGCTGGAGTGGTTCCCATGGTTAACAGCAACCACGAGAGGAAGGTTCCAAAAAGATGGGACGTTTGGAAAATGTAATTTTAACATTTCCAAACATCCAGAGAGGAAGAACAGAGGGTGGCATTTGAAGAAAATACATCTCATCATCTGAAACGTGGAAGGGAGAAAATAAATTAGTATTTACTGAATCCCCATTATATGCCAAGCACTGCTAGACTTTTTCACATGCTTTGTGCCAACCAGGTCTCACAATGACCTCGTGAAATTATTATATCATCTCCATTTTACAAGTGCGGAAACTAAGCTTAGTAACGGTTTCAAGATCCCATTAGTAATAATTAGCAGAGCTGGGATTTGATATGAGGTCTTATTGATGCTTAGGTTTTGCTATTTCCACTCCATTTTCTTCTTCTTCTTTTTTTTTTTTTGGAAAGCCTTCCATACTAAAGTCCAAAACAGTAGAAAGAGAAAAGCAAATATTCATTCAACAAATATTTATGACCTGCAGGCACTGGGTAACTTTGCTGCCATTCGTGGAGTTCAGATTCAAGTGCGGAAGATAGAAAAAACACACCAATAAGTAAATAAATAAATGGAAAAATAAAATAATGATAGATTGTGAGAGAAATCCATGGAAGTCTGTCATGGAGCTTTATTTTAGAGAGAGTCGGCATTTTAAACTAAAATGTCAGAGGTTCAACTGTATTACGTTGAGCTCACGTTATGTTTCAGGCAGGCAAGATGCTGGGATGTGAAAGTGGGAATATGTGGGCAGTGATCCTAAAGTAGTGCTCCAGGAGGTCAGGGAAGGTTCTCTGGGGCAGGATAAGTGCACCGAATTTGGAAAGTGGATTTTGAGTCTACAGGTGGTCAAGGGATAGAGCCCTCCAATAGCGGAAACAGCCTGCGGAAGAATCAGGAGATTCTTTCTGCCCCCTTGAGATCAAAATGACTGCCTGGTTTAAAATGAGATTTTCAGCTTTTCTTCTACAAATTTTATGTCATTCTGAAGAAATTTGCCATACTGGCTGGAGCTCAGGGGCTTATGAGATCCAGCGGTTGGGGGAATGGAAGGGTCTGTACATCACTGTTGTAAAGACAACTTTCTCCATGTGCTCTCCTCCCTCTGCCCTGCTCTGTTTGTTGTGTTACATATGATCATTGCGATTTAATGATATTTAATGACACTTCTCTGCAGATCTGAGTGCCAAATACCCTTGGAACTTAAGCTTAGATGCAAGTAGTAAGGAGAGGGCAGCCAAAGCCTCTAGGTTGCCAGTTACTTGGCTCGAAATCCCATTCATATTGGGAAACAGAATTTTTAAAAGAAATCTGGCACTAGAAACACTGCCATCCTTTTGTGAGGCTGTGTCAATAAAAATAAACCCGCATAATCATGCACCCCCACCCCCACCCCTTGACCAAGCTGGCAGATATCCAGGCGTCAGCATATTCTTATGATGCCACCATCTGTTGATGGTGTGGGATTCGCTTGCTGTTTGCATTGGCCCTGGAACCCAATCTTCTGATTTTATATAACAAGGCGCATGAGAGAAGCCCTTTGTGCTTAGGTTCTCTGAGTGGGTGCTTAGCAAGAGGTCTTGTGTACCCCATCATTTTCGGTACTCTCCAAGTTAGCAAACATTTCTGTGGGCTGGTAAATATTCTCTATTGGCAAGGGTTTTTCAGTGACATTTTGCGCCAGGCCAGGATCATAATGACCCAGCTTTGGGTTAAGATGAATTTTGCAAAGAGATGTGTGTGGTGGGGCTACAATATTTTCAGAGAAGACAGGCGTGGGTGTGGCATGGGCTTATGTAATAGAGTTTTCCATCTGCCCAATCAGGTTGGGAGGCTTGCCCTTTGCAGGTAGTTCCGATCAGGGGCAGAGCTTGTTGAGATCTGTAGTAATATAGAGTATTCTCTTTTTCTGAAAAGGCTGGTTACTAGCTTGTGAAATAATACAGAGCCTATTGTCTTATGTGTTGTGGGTTTTTTTGTTTTGTTTTGTTTTTGTTTTTGGATAGAAACGGAAAAAGCCATTTAACATAGTTTTTCACTTAGCTTTATTATTCATATTCCTCCCTCCCATTAATTTTTTTTTTTTTCCCACACAGTGTTAAATGGTAGTGTGAGGTGTTGGCAGGCTTCCGAGGGGAAGGAGATTGCTTGAAATAAACACAGCGAAACTGACCGCATATTGTTTTCTTTCTTTTAAGAAGTGAAAGAGGCATTTACAGGAAGGCTGGCAGGGAACCCTGTACTGTCCAGAATTACTTTATAGATTTATTCCTCTGGGTCTAGTTGATGATTAACGTCACCCCTGGGTGTCCAGATGGACTCACGCCCCTTCTTCCTTTCTGAAACTGCAGTTTCCTAGGAAAATAACCACACAGCTTTGCTGCAATCGGAACTTGGGGATGGGTGGAGTCTGTCCAGTTCCCTTTCTGGCGGCTGAAGTGTGGTCCTGGGAGCTAAGTAGAGAGTGGCTTCTGGGGGGTTTTCCTCCGCTGCTCCCCCACGCAGCCTTGAAACCCCCATTGGAGTGGCTCAGGCTGGTCTGAAGAGCTGATACTCTCTCAGTGAGGGGCAAGTAAGTGAATGTTGGAATATTGGAATGTCTGTGACTTTTGCTTTATTTGATCTACCTTTTAAAATGCAGGTAGGCTATTTTCTAACAGGGTTAGAATATAAAGGAATAATATAATCTATTTTCAACTAGGCTTTGTGTCTCCTGGAACTATTTGTTCTTGTTGCTGTCAGGCATTGGTATGCTTTGAAATATTAAGAAAATTTTCTTTCAAGACTATGCAAATCTCCAACTTACCAACTTATATATCGTCAGGGATCCAGGATCTGGATCCATGAGGCTTGTAATTTCCCCCAGGAGGCTGCAAATTCAGGGGAAGCGTGCAGTGGTGTGGCTGGAGTGGAAAGGTGAGGCCGGGAGAGAAGCAGAGGACTTCTTTCCCCATAGCTGCAAGGTTTTATTGCTATTTTGGTTTTATTCTTTTATTCTGTAATAATAATAAAAACTATAGTTCTAAAACCTGTAATAACAGAGGTTGTTTTAAAAGACTTATTCTCTTTCTCTGTCACTTATATATATATATATTTCTTTGTATAGACATTTTGAAGATCTGTTAAGTTATAGTGTAATAATTTACTGCTATGTTAAAGTTTTTCACAGGAGGTTTTCTCAATAAATAGCTCTTTCTGCTTACATCTATCTCCTAAGAGATAGCTGAGTTAGAAATGAAGAAGAGAGAGATTTAGGAGTTTAGGAATAACTTCTGTGTTTGATTTGTTTAAATGGCAGCCTGGGGAGCTTTCTTTTCACAAACAAAATATATTTTTATTTTACTCTTGCTTTGTTTTACCTGAGAGAGCTATAGGATTGCACCTGGTGGGAAACCCATGAATCATTTGTGTTTCTGTAATTCACTGTACTCTATGTGCAGTTATCTGGACAAGTTGAAGTTGTCCTCCCTCATGAAGTATCTCATTTGAAATAGCATCCCCTATCTATTTGCCTGAGACCATGAATGGGAATTGTTGAAATTAGGCTATATATCTCATTGGATTCTCACATTGGATCCAGCATCTAGAGTAGCACTCAGCACAGAATAAAGCTCTATATATTGTCCTTGATTAACTTAGTAATACGTCCTGAAAGACCATGTGATTTGAGCTTCAGGGATAGGAAAGTGAATGGGGAGTTTCAAATCTTATAAAACGTATATAAATATAGATAAGCCCAAATAAGGAGAGAGTTGAGAAAACCTGTTACAACAAGTGGTTCTAAAAGGGTTTCTTTGTGTTGATTACTGCTAAACCTATTCTTTCTTGGCTTTATACAGTTTGGCATTATTGATCTAGATGCATTTTGGATTTTAAGGAACATGGAGAAACACAGGATCTTCTTGGATGAGGAAAATGTTGGGTCCTATGAGACTGTTTTCTCTGATGTGCTTCCTGAGCTGGCATTTCTCAGTCTGTTCTGGTTTTACTCCTCAACTAAAGTATTTCAGCCAAGCTGTCTTGTAGTTTCAGCCCAGGGATGAACACATCAGCTTTATGTTCCCATCTGGCCTAAAAAGAAGCAATAACCTCTTTGTATTAGCCTATCTATTATCTTAATCCCTTTGGAACAGGGTAATGTAAATAAATATTATCTTTCTTTTACATTTTTTAATTTATAGCAGGTGGATGAGGAATCGGGCGGTCACAACAGTGAGAAAGTTGTTTGTTTTTTTTTAATTACTGTAGTTACATGGTTGACTCTATTGGTTGTTCACAGACCAATTAAAATAAATTGTAGAACACTGAGATGAGTGAGTATATTTTATTGATATTAAAGTGAAAAATAAAAAAGACAATGAAACATAACCAACACCATCTACCATCACCATCATTGTGTAAAAGAAGGAACAAAGAAGTAGGAAAGAACGCTCAGCAGGCAGGTCTTCCCAGGAAAAGAGAGTTGGAATTCTTGCTCTGACATTTTCACCCTGAACTGGTAAAAAACCTCATTCCACAGCACAATCTGCATTTGAAAAGATCTACTCTGCCTTGTGCTTGCCCCTCACAGCCTTCCTGGGTAGGAAATGGAGTTCTGAATGGGGAGGTCAGAACTGCTTGCCCAGGTCAGCCCTTTTCCTTCTGTTGCAGTCTCGGCTCCTGCTTAGTGGTTTAGATACTAACTTTTCCCTTACATCTTTCCCCATAGGCAAGAAGCGAAACCCTGGCCTTAAAATTCCGAAAGAAGCCTTTGAACAACCTCAGACCAGTTCCACGTAAGTTTGTAAGATCTCAGATTTCCAGGGAATGCGGGTTCATTTTTAGGCTGATGATCAGTGTCTTGACTTTGGAAATAGTTGTTAGAAAGAAGAGTTCTTTAAGGGGGAAGCCATTGACTCACTGCTTTGAGACCTGAAATAATCGTTTGGTCCTCCAGTCTTTATTAAATGTGTAGCTTAGGATTCAGTATCTTAAATTATCGGTTGGGTGAAAATTGAAATGTACAATGCACAAATGCACTTGGCAAATGGGGCCCTAGGTAACTCCAGATAGACACCAGGACGTGGACTGCCTTGCTTTTTCCCTATAGATTTGAGCAAACAAGCTAATTCCTGTGACAACCACAACTATAAAACTCTGGTGGAGATGGAAGGACGGTATCTGGTGAGGCTTCAGCATTCTGACACCTAAATTCTGTTCTGAGAGAGCTATATAAACAAAGGGCAAAATGAGGTTTGTTTTTGGTTTATTAGCTGAAGCTTTGGCCTAAATCCCTAAGTGAGCTCAAATCCTGTTGAAGCAGTTCTCCCCCTCCATGAGCCTCCTTTGGGGTTCTTTGTCTTAACTGAGGGGTGGGGAGGGTGCCTCCTGTTGAGCTCTAGGTGAGACCACCTGCCAGAGTACTTGCATGGGAACAGATCACTCTAGAAGTAGAAGGGAGTCAGAGCAAGTCCAGAGAGAGGCCATCCTAATGAAAGCTTGAGTTTTTTCAGCTTTTGCTCATTTCTACAAAAGTGCCTCTCTTTGTAAAGGTGTTTTCTTACTGTGATCCATGCTACCACAAAGTGCACCCCTAGTGTGTGAGGAAAAATGGTCATATCTGTTGTAAAATGTTGCTGAGGCCACTGGTCATTGCATTCTGGGCAGCAATATAAAGAATCTTTCCAGCAGAAGACTGCTTTGCAGGGTTGTTCTGGATTCTGGCGCTAAAGGGACAAACTCAATTTAAAGGATGCCCTTCAAAAGGTTCTGCACGAGGACATGCTTCCCAGCCATAGTATTAAGACTTTTCTTCTGGGTCCCTCTAAATTACTGGTTATTGTTTTTTGCTTTCTGCCCTATGGACCTGTGAACTATGTGATTAGTAATTTCTCTTCTCTGGTTACTTGTGAGCTTAGAGTCCAATAGCAAAAAAAAAAAAGAGAATTCAATAGCGTCCCACCCATGCTACCTGTATAGGACTTTATAGCATACATTAAAAATTTTTTTATTCTGAAATAATTGTTGATGTTTTTAGGTGTTTATTTGTTATCCGTATGTCTTCTTCAGGAAAATGTCTGTGCATGCCTTTTGCCTATTTTCTAATTAGATTTTGTTTTTTTTCAGTGTTGGCTTTTGAGAGTTCTTTATATAATTCCTATACAGGGACTTTGTCAGAAAGGTGATTTGAAAATATTTTGTCCCAGTTTGTAATTTGTCTTTTCCTCCTTTTAACAGGGTATTTTGCAGAACAAAAGTTTTTAATTTTGATGAGATTCAGTTGATCGATTTTTCTTTTTATGAATCATGCTTTTGTCGTTAAGTCTAAGAACTCTAGGCTTAGTCCTAAGTCCTGAGTCTGTTTTCCTATTTCTTTACTAGGAGTTTTATAGTTTTATAAACTATACTTGTAAGTTCATGATCTTTCTTGAGTTAATTTTTGTACAAGGTGTGAAGTTTAGGGTGAGCTGCTGCTTTTTTTTTTTTTTTTTTTTTTGCTGACAGATTTCTAATTGTTCCAGCACCATTTATTGGCAGGTTACCCCTGCCCCATTGAATTGCTTTTCCTCCTTTGTCAGAAATTAATTGGGCATATTTGTGTGGCTCTATTTCTGGATTCTAAGTTCTGTTCCACTGATCTATGTGTCTGTCCCTTTGCCAGGACCTCACTGTCTTGATTACTGCCGCTATGTGGAAAACCTTGACATTGGAAGAGTGGCTCCTCCTGCTTCATTCTTCATTTTTGAAATTGTTTTGGCAATTCTGGGGCCTTTCTCTTTTCATATAAATTACGGAATATTTGTCTATGTCTACAAGGAAAATTGCGGAGATTTTGGTAGGAATTGTGTTTAACTTATAGATCACTTTAGAGAGAATTGACATCTTTGCTATGTTGAGTGTTCCAGTCCATCAACTTGTATGTTTCTCCAAGTATTTAGGTTTTCTTTGATTTCTTCCATCAGCATTTTATAATTTTCATCATACAGATCCTCTACATGTTTTATTAGATTTATACCTAAGTATTCCATCAGTTGTAAATGATATTGGTTGCATTTTTTATTTTGGCTTCCACTTGTTCATTGTTGATGGTTAGAAGTGCATGTGATTTTTATTTGTTAATTTTGTTTCTTGTGGTCTTACTGAACTCACTTATTAGTTTTAGGAGGTTTTTGTTTTGTTGTTTTTTGTTTTTGTAGATTCTTTGGGCTTTTCTATGTAAACAATCATGCGATATGCAGATAGAGGCAGTTTTTTTTTCCTTTCCAATCTATATTCCTTTAATTTCTTTCTATTGTCTTATCGCAGTGGTAAGAATGACCAATGCTTTGTTAAATAACATTGATCAGAATGGGCATTCTTGCTTTGTTCCTCTTAGAGGGAAAGCATTCTATCTTTCACCCTTAACTATGCTGCTGCATGTAGGGTTCTTATAGTCACTAGTTATGAGGTTGAATAAATTGCCCTCTGCTTCTAGTGTACTGGGAGTTTTTATCATGAATGAGTATTGAATTTTGTGAGATGCTTTTTCTGCATGAATTGATAGGATCATATAATTTTTCTTCATTATCCTTTTGATATTGTGGCTTAACTAAATTGATTTTTGAATATTGAACTATCCTTGCATACTTAAATCAACCTCATTTGGTTGTGGTATATACATATATATATTTTTTTTTCATACATTGCTGTATTCCATTTGCTAAAATTTTATTAAGGATTTTTGCTTCTAAGTTCATAAGAGATATTGGTCTTTTGTGTGTGTGTGTGTGTGTGTGTGTGTGTTTTTTTTTTTTTTGGTGTTTTATTTCTGTTTGAGATATTAAGGTAATACTGACCACATAAAATGAAGTGGCAAGTGTTCCATCTATTTTCTGGTAGAGTTTATATAAAATTGGTGTTAATTTTTCCATCAATATTTGCTAAAATTCTTGAGTAAGACTTTCTGGACCTGTATATTCCTTGCTTCTTAATTATAAATTCAATTTCTTAAATAGTTCTAGTACTATTACAAATTACCCAGGTTTTTTTCCCCTTTCCCTATTAATTTCCTGTCTTCATTTCATTGATTTCTGCTCTTAACCATTATTATTTTCTTTGGGATATATTTTTATAACAACCACTCATCTGTTTTCTCTCCCTTTCCTTTTTCCCTTTTTATACTTTCATTTCTTTCAGTTTATATTAATTTCACATTTTATGTTTTTTTGGAAACTACTTTAAATCCTTCTTGATATAAGCAAGTAAATAAAAGCCTGTGCAAGGATAAAATTTGCCTCTCTTTTGTCTTTCCCTCATGCTGAGTACAAATATATGTTGAATATACTTTTCTGTGTCACTGTGTAAAGCTAAGAGCATTACACCATTATTGTAAATAATACTTCATACTGTTAATATCATTATTATTATTGTTTTAAATATTATTACTGTTGTCTTTCATATTGGCAATATTATTGTTATATTGTTATTATTAACTCCATATTGTTATTATTATTGTTGTTTTTTTAATACTAAGACATAAATTTGTGTTTCTTAAGGAGTGACTTCTACCTTTCATGTTTTCATTGACAATTAGTCGAGGCTGCTTGGTGATTTTCATCATTCATACTCTGCCTGCTTCTGCTGTGCTACACAAAAACAAAAACCCTGGGAACGGAATCCATTCTCCTTAGTTCAATGTGTGTGATCCCTCTGCTGAGTTCTTTCCTTGAGTTACCGATGCCATTGTGTCTTTGGCTCAGATTTCTGAACTCTGCCCCCACATGACTGACACTAATTCTAAATTGATTCTGTGTTGGTTGGTATTATTTTATTTAGCTCCCACAAGAAATTCGGGAAGCAGTTATTTTTACTCTTGCTTTACAAGTGAGAATACAGAGCTGTACCAGGGTCTGATGCCTTAATCGAAGCAGTTGAACATAGCTGGACAGGGAGGAGTTCAGGCTCTGGAGCCAGATGCCTGGGTTCATATTTGGGTTCTAATCTTCTTTAATTGAATATCTTAGGCTAGTTACCTAACCCCACTAAGCCTTCATTTCCCTTTCCGCATTCTGACAAATGGGAATAAACAGCAATGGGGTTATTACGAGGCTTAGATGTCATAACTGATGGTAAGTGTTCAAGCATAATGCTTGATACACAGTAATTATTCAATGAGTAGTAGCTCCACGTGTTCTTGTTATTAATATCATTACTGCAGAGTGTCTAAGTGAAAGAAGTGGCACATAAATCCAGGGCTCTCTGACTCCCAAGTCTGTGCTCTTGACCACACATTTGACTGGTAGATTCCGTGGCCAAACAGTCCAGGGCTACTGGAGTGAGAGGCAAGATTCTTTACCTCTGTGCTTGAGAAGGCTTCAAAGTGCAGCTCTGGGTTCCAATCTCACCTTCTCTTTGAGTGACCTTATTTAGCTTCTCCGAATGTCAATTATTTCACTTTAAAAGAGAGATATTAAATCCTCTTAGGTTTGTGGAAATTAAAGGATATATTTTTGTAAAGCCATAGCCTCTGGTAGTTGTTTAATAGTAGGCAATTGTAGGCAGCTTAAAAGTAGATGCTTAATAAATATTGTTGAATAAATGGAATAATAATTATATTAATAACCAGTGAATTGGTAGTTCATCTAGAATTAGAAATAAATAATTATTACAGTGGGCAGAAATCTGATTATTCATATAAAAAACCAACGATAGGTGACCTTTGGAATACCTTTGGCCTTCCACGGAAAGAATTTTGTAATAAACTTAGTTCTTTCCCCAGAGGACTGAAATACTGAATAAATGAAGATAGCGTCCTCCCACAGTCAAAACCTCCTGCAAGAGTTTCATTGCTCCAGGCAAACTAATATGCCCGG
The DNA here is from genome assembly GCA_026826555.1 of Tolypeutes matacus. NCBI lineage: Eukaryota > Metazoa > Chordata > Mammalia > Cingulata > Chlamyphoridae > Tolypeutes > Tolypeutes matacus. Next base: position 10,406,271 of record JAKSZT010054478.1, read on the forward strand.
CTCTGGACAGAACACAGTGTCAACTAATGCAGTCGGAGTTGTCACTCTTGGACCTGTGGGCTGATGCTCTTGGCAGACTTGATGAGCCTGAAGGCCTGAGGCTTGGGTGGGTTGATCGTTTTCTTTAGAGGAAGGCCCAGGTGTTGGGAACAGGTTCCTTGGATTTATTCCGCCTTGGAATAGAATCATGGCCTCACCCCTTGCCAGTTTTAAGCTGGGACCAAGTTAGGTAAACTCTGTGCCAAACAGTTTCTCATATGGACCATGGGAATAATGATACCCATAGTTCTGATTTGTTTGCTCGTTCTGTTTTTAGAATTAAATGAGGTGCAGGTAAAGCACCTAGCCTGGTCCTCAGCATATTTCCTTCCCGCTGTAACAAAGTACCACAAACTGGGTGGTTTAACCTAGCAGGAATCTATCGTGTCTCAGTCCTGGAGGCTAGAAGTCGGAAATCTAGGTGCCGGCAGGGCCACGTTCCCTCTGAAGGCTGCAGGCTCTGGCGGTGGCCCTCTGGCCATCCGTGTGTGCGCTACCTTAGTCATCACGTGGCATTCCCTCCTCTCTGTCCCTCCATCGGTGTCCACATTTCCTCTTTTTAGAAGGAAACCATTGGATTAGGGCCCACCCTAATCTAGTTTGGCCTCCTCTTAATTTATCACATCTTCAGAGATTCTGTTTCCCAATAGGATCACATTCACGGAACTCCGAGTCAGGACTTGGACATATCTTTTTGGGGGGACATAATTCAATCCATATCACCTCCTTAGGTAGCCTGAGATTTTGGCGTCCTGTGTTTTCTTTTCAGCTCTCTTCACGACTCTGTGGCTTCAGCAAATCGCCTAGCTTCTCTGAGCCCTATTTTTCTCAATCTGGAAAATGGCATAGTACTCTCCTGTTAGATAGAGGTATAATGCAAGGTTAGTATAGAATTGGGGTCAGCACATTTTTTTTTGTGTGTGGAAAGGCCAGATAGTAAATAATTTAGGCCATAATGGCTTCTGTCGCATATTCTTTGTTGTTTGTTTTTACAAACACTTAAATGTGTAAAACTTATTCTTATTCCTAGTTTGGCCACAGCCTATAGTTTTCCAATCCTTGGGGCAGAACACTAGAATGTTAGATCTGGAAGTGATCTTATCCAATGCCCTAGCTGGGTGGGTGAGAAAACAGAAGTATTCCCAAATAATTAGTGACCTTTTTGTCACTTCATACTTTTTAAAGGAAGGGTGCTAAATAATTGCAAAAGATTTTTAAAATTGTTTTTTATTAGTTACATTTCAAATAATAGTTGTCTTTATTTCCAAGTCCCATTGCAGTTAGTATAGAGTGAAGAAATTAACAGCTTTGAAATTTTTAAGAATGAGAAATTAAATTTTTAGAAATAAAGTACCTCTGGAAAGCTTTTCTGAAGAAAATTTCCAGAAGCGGAAAAAAAAAAATACACTAAAAATCATTGCCAATTTGTGTGTGTGAGTATGTATGTTTCTCTCTCTGCCTTCCAGTCCCTGATTTTAAGTTAGTATAGAAAAACTGTAATTATTCTATGCATATCAAAGGGAGTTTGAGGTCAGGGAAGGCTTGCAATTAATGCCTTAGATTCCTTTTTATATCTGTTATTTTATTCATTTATTTGGTTTCAACTAAAGGGATAAACTATGTTATGGTTGGGGAAAATGTCAATGGCTAAGGATTCTTATCTTTTTCTTTCATTCTCTCCCGTCCTTCCCTCCCTACTTTCCTTTCTTCCATTTTCTTTTTTATCTTTTAAAAACAGTTCTGACATGGGACACTCCTCTAGGGAGACCTGAGTTTTCATCTTTTGCTTACCCTGTGTTCTCTTAGCTCAGGGCTCATTTTGTCTTTAGCCTCTGATTGCTCTGTTTGTTTGATGATATTGTCAATATGTTTATTGGCATTTATTACTTTTCTTCTGATACTTTGGTTGCATTTACTTCAAGATAATGCTTTTCTAGGCTCCTAGGTAGTTGTACAGCCAAAGCCAAACATCCTTCTTGTTTATTGATTGATATCAATTGAGGTAGCATTGAAGTAACAGAAATAAATGTCCGTGAGGAGACTATGTATTTTAGTCTATGGAAACATTTAAAAATCAGCAAACCTCTGGCTCCTGAAATGACCCTTGGTTAGTATGTATTGAAGAAATCCCACTGGACTGGCTTAGTAGCCTGCTAGAATAGAGAGCAGACTGAGCTGGAAATCAGGGCATCTGGGTGAGTTGTGTGACCTTGGGCAAGTCACTTCCTCTCCCTGCACCTTTTTTCCATCTATAAAGAATGGACTAGGTTGGAAATTCCCATGTTCTATGAATTTTATGAGCTAATAAAATCATGTACCAAATATCATTCCTTTTAAAAACAATTGTGAAAAAAGCGGCAGTAATTGAGCATATTGGTACTCTTGAATAAAAGAAAAACTTTGAGGTTTACCACTATATTAAAATGATCTATAGAACTCTATACATACGACTCTTATTAATTGGATATTTACATTGTAAGCATTTTACTTGGAATAGGTAACTTAATACTCACTCATACCCCATGAGGTTGGTATGCTAATATAATATCCCCATGTTAAAGAAGCAGTGGAAGTTCAAAGAGATTAAGTAATTTATTTGAGCACATACTGCTTTTAAATGCCAGGTAGAATTTAAATCCAAATATATTTATTCCAAATCCCATGCTTTATTTTTCTCACAAACTTCTACCTTGTTCCTAAGGAAAATTCTCTGCAGTCACATATGACTTAGGAAGGACATACTTGACAGACAAAATAACTCATGCTTTTCTCTCCCCGCCCTTCTTTTTAGGCCCCCTCGAGATTTAGACTCCAAGGCTTGCATTTCTATTGGAAATCAGGTGAGAAAAATCATCCCTGCCAGTTAATACCATGGCAGTTTTTTTGGTGTATACTTTCTGACTGACCATTGAAAAATGTATTTTCTATAACTTGCTGTCAGATGGTGGGACAAAAACACTTTGAATTTAAGGGGAAGTGGTATGAGGTGCTCTTGCTGTTTTGAATGGTGAATTGAATTCAGGATATTGTGCTCTTCGTATAAGCTATTTGAGGAGAAGGTATTTGAAGGACATTTCTCAAAGCCCAAAAATAGATCTAGTTACCCTCAGTCGGCAAAATGGATTACGTGCCTCATTAAGCGGGCATGGTAAGGGACCACAGTGAAACTCGTTTAAACCAAGCGATCTGGGAGCTGAGTACATGTCTGTGACAAGCATGTGGCACGTGGTGGGAGGCTGAGCTTCTCCTGGTGCTTCTTGTAGCTTCTTGATCTGAGCAGCTGCTTTGACATCTTAGAAAGCTTCTGGCCAAAAGAAAGCAGAGGGCAATGAAGCCTGTGGCCATTTTGTTTTCCTCTTTCCTGTTGCATTATTTCCTTTCTCCCTGTCAGAACTTTGAGGTGAAGGCTGATGACCTGGAACCTATAGTGGAGCTGGGACGAGGTGCATACGGGGTGGTGGAGAAGATGCGGCACGTGCCCAGTGGGCAGATCATGGCGGTCAAGGTAGAGTTGACGTTCCCCACACGCTTTATAGCTGTGATATATGTTTGTCCATCTCAATTGTGAACCAACCCTTTTCAAAGGAGCAAAACAGTGTTCATTGGAGTAATCTCAGAAAAGATTACTTGTGTGGAACAATATTTCCCCCAAACTGTGTGAAAAATGTTTCTTTGGTACAAGTTGCACCTACTATTCTGTTTTGTTTTTTTTTTTTAACCCCTAAGTTCCTCCCTGCCCCCTTTTCCTTTTAATTTTATTGAGGTTATACATATATATATATCTCTCACATAAAATTTGCCACTTTAACCATTTTTAAGTGTATAATTCAGTGGCACAAATTGCATTCGCATTATTGTGCTACCATCATCCACCCACTTTTAATTGTTTACACAACCACCCTGTCAGTAGTGCACTGAACAGAATTAATACTCCCTTAACCTCACCTAACATCTGGTCCAAATGAAAATTTCCTTGATTGCCTCAGAGTTTTTTGTTTTGTTTTGTTTTTCCCATTGTTTATTCAAATAAGGAACCGAAGTTCACATTTTGCATTTGGTTGTTATGCCTCCTCTCTTTTATTCCATATTCTGTTGTTTTTAAAGAATTGCCCCTGGAAATTGAGAGGGAAAAGCCTGTCTTCATTTGAGGAAAAAGGGGGGCAAAATTCATATGGAGTGGATTTGAATACTTTTTGAGCTATGAAAAGAAATTTAGAATCATGCATATTTCTTGAGTAGATGCAGGGGGAGGAGCATGAGAGAATTAATGTCTCTGGATGAGTTAATAAATTAGGGTGATCATTAGCAATGTGGATGGTCAGATAATCTATATCCCTTTGGCTTTTGGAGAACAAGGTATCTTTCCCTTACCTTGTAGATATTACAGTCTGTTCTTCTGCTGACATTTTGCTAAGTTGGTGAAAAAATGTGAAGGCCTAGTGGTATTACGTGTTTCCTGTCATTTAATGACATAATCATGTTTCTTTAGTGCCACATTTTCTGCTGTAACAGACAAGTTTCTCTTGTCTTAAAAGTGCTGGAGGTGGAATGAATGGTTTATCCATTTCTATTTTCACTTTTGATTTCTTCTGTTTCCCATGGCTGTACCAGTTCTGTCACAACCGCTCTCACGTATTCCTAAGAGGGGCTTTTGTCTGTTTCTTTCTTAGGACCTAATTTACACTGTGGCCTCCATGCACTGAACAGTCATAATGTAGTAGACCAGATGTTGCTTTTGTAACTTGAGAATACATTCCTAAACATTTACCCACTCTCCAAAATGTTTTTATCACTCTGCTTCCTACCAGGGATTACTCATGAAATGAAGTGAATAAGAGTCTTCCTTACTTTTCATTTCTACAAGCAACTACACTTAGATTTGAAAGGTTGTTGCTAGAAGAGGTATTGTGAATTTTTGTACTTTTTTCAGGATGAGACTTCTTGAAGACCACCCTGCCTTATAACCTGACTGATTCTCAGAATAGTAACCATACCTTTTTCCATACAATCCCATTCAGCGGATCCGGGCTACAGTAAATAGCCAGGAGCAGAAAAGGCTACTGATGGATTTGGATGTTTCCATGAGGACAGTGGACTGTCCTTTCACAGTCACCTTTTATGGCGCACTCTTTCGGGAGGTAGGTGGTCCTTTGATTCAAAGCCCAAGGAGAAGGAATAACTTAAGACAGACATTTCTCTGTTCGCATAAATGCCATCCACACTACTGGCACTCATCCTCGCTGGCATGTCTTATAGAGAGGGATTTAAGGCTTGGGCTATGATTATATGCCCTGGTGCAAAAATGAACTTGAGTTTATGGTACTTTCCTGTGTGTTTCGCCCTTTGAAAGGTGCTGAGGTTTTCTTCTCCTTTCTGTTTTGGCTGGCCTATTTTGACAGAACTTTCTATAGATCGCTCAATTATCCATCAATTGTCTGTAGACTGATTTGAATAGATTCCTTAATATCTGAAATGTCCTTCCCTTCTGGACTTTACAGGCTTCACAGTCTGCTTGGGCATCACATACGCTTACTTTCGTCTGTTTGTGCTGCCTGTTTATCACTTCACCCTCATGTGGATTATGATGCTCCCCCTCACTCTTAAACCAGCCTTTTGATTGATTATCACTGGTGCCCACTGAGTGCGAGGTCAGGCATGGAGGAGGCTTCTAGACTTACCTCCTGGACAGTAGTACTGGTAAAAGGCGTGGGTTCCTGGAACCTGTCTTGCTTGTGGCTGCTGGTATTTATATCCTAGTTTTCATTAAGGGGGAGGTGATCGCAGGCAGGTTCTGTTTTGCTGGCTTGCGTTTTGGAAATTATCTTGCTTGTTTATAAATACTTTTGAGATCTTGAAGGGGCACTGTGCAAGAAATGGTCAGTTTTTCCTAGCATGTGTTAACCATTTCTTCTCTCTCCCTCTTCCGTCCTCCTTAATAATCCCTGAACCATTTGGTCTCCAGGGAGATGTGTGGATCTGCATGGAGCTCATGGATACATCACTAGATAAATTCTACAAACAAGTCATTGATAAAGGCCAGACAATTCCAGAGGACATCTTAGGGAAAATAGCCGTTTCCGTGAGTACATTGTGAAACCTACCACTAGGAGAATGTGAGAAGTCTAGGCCTTATGTGCCTTTCCTTCCCCAGTGTGCAGAAACACAGCCTGGGCCAAAGCTACCACCCAGTACGTGTCTGTTGAATGCTTGGGTGGATCGGTGGATGGATGAAGGAGTGCTTTTCTTTCCTAGCACTGTGTAGAAGATTCTACTACTGATGTGGGTAAATCCTAGGTTAAATGCCTTCTGAGCAGTGTGTTCATCTGGTATATCCCCATCCCTGGTATTTATATTCTGATGTGTTTCTTCCCATTTTCATTTGTGAATTTTAAAATTTTTTATTGGAATTAATGGACATAATAGGAAGGAGAAGAAAAAGAAGTGGCAAGAAGGGGTGCTACCTTAATGGCTAGTGAGGCTCTGGTGGGTGGAGGAAAAAAGTGCTGCAGCCAAATAAAAAACAAGATAGATGAGTGAGACATCTTCTCTTCCGTTAGATATAGACTCACTGGCTGGCGGAGTCCCGTTTGTGTACCTTTCTGTGTACTTTCCTTCATGGGAACACTGTTTTAGGCAAATACTTCACCCTGTGCCCTTAAGCCAGGGATAATAAACCTGGATCTAGTTAAGATTCAATTTCTTTCTAGTGATGGGGTGAATAAATTTATCTTGTGTTTCTCTTACAGATTGTAAAAGCATTAGAACATTTACACAGTAAGCTCTCTGTCATCCATCGAGGTAAGTGTCCATGGAGCCACCCTGGCTGTTCCTTTTATAAAGTTCCTTTTTTCTCTCCATGGACGGAAGTGAAATTGGGAAATGTGAGAGAACTGAGGGGTTTTCCTTTGAGATTGGCTAGCAAATCATATAAAGAGTTGTTCTTTATCTTGGCTGATGGCATCATAAAGAAGAGATGGGCTTTATATTACACCTAAACTATATATAAAGTACCTGTTATCAAGCAGAGCTGTGGGAATACCTCCTTAAGAATTTTAGAGGATAAGTTCATTCATCTAGGATTGGCTGTCACCTGGGAGCTTATTAGAAAAGTAGAATCACAGGTCCCCACACCACCTGAATCAGAACCTGCATTTGAACAAGATCCCCCAGTGATTCATATGCATGTTAAAGTATAAAAAGCACAGCCCTTCAGACAACAGGAGGCAGAAGAAAATGACTGGTAGATTTATCTCATTTTTTTTTCTCTCCTCCTATTGACCTATATCTTCATCTATCTATTCATCCACCCATATACCTATTCATCCTTTTTCCATCAGTCCATCTATTCGTCATCTCTTAAAACCACTTTTCAAGCTTTTTTTTTTTTTTTTTTTTTTTTTTTACGTTACTCTAATAGGTGCATTGTGTGGTATCTGAGAAGAAAGCATATTGTTTGCCATTCAGGCTATTAAAATTCTACATAGGGATGCTTGAGAGGGAAAGAAAACAAATATACAACAAACACATGGGCAAAATAACCCTAGAAATATAAAAGCACCAAATATGGAAGTAGTCCAAGTAGGATGTACAACAAGGAAATGATTGGCACAGGATGACTATAGTCAGGGAAAGCTTCTTGGAAGAGATATGCTCAACCAGGTCTTTGAAAAAATTAATGGAAAGTATCAATATCTAATAGGGCCGTGTGGTTTGGGTGATCCTTAAACTCTCTGAGCCTGAAATTCATGTAAAATGCCATGTAGAGTATGCCTATTATAATTAATAGTAATTATTACTATTAAAAATTGGAAAACTAGGATGGAGGAAGAAGAAGAGAAGAAAGTAGGAAGGAATCCAGATAGGAAGAAGAATGTGGATTACCCACAAATGTGAAACAGATTTTTAAGGTTTTCTTTTGAAGTTATGAAATAGTTCACTCATATTGGAAAATATATATATGTAAGGCATATATCTAAGGTATAAAAATAATAAAATGAGACTGGTCCACCCACCACTAAGTTTGAGAATAAAGAACCCATAAAGGCTGATTTTTAAAGTTTTTAAATAACTTTTCTTCTGATTACACATCATTTGTGAAAAATTTCAGAAGGGAAAAAAATAATGGTAACTTCAATTTCCATTACATAAAAATAACTATAGTGCATCTTTCATGGGATGTGAGTGATGGGTTATATATTTCTAGTCTGAAGGATTCATTTTAAAAATTTCTCCGGAATACCCCTTCATCTACAGGTATATTCCATGACCTGTCACATAGTCTAGATTATCTGGGCTTTGATGCTTACTGTGACCTCAGACATGCCTCTTGCAAAGGTTTCAATCAAAATTGGTTGTTTCATATTTGGTATATCATCATGTCACAGAATGCCTTTCCCATTCCGTGATCTATTACTCCTACATTAAATGTGCAATAGATAAAAGATTCGAACTGGGCATTCAATTCCGTAATAATGCTTTACTTTCTTACCACACATATGGGGGCAATGGAGGTAGGTAGAGGAAACATTTCTTCCCATGGATGTATTCACAACCCTACAAAAAAGACAAAACATGATATAGAAAATCAAGTTCAAAGCAATAAGCAGGTATGTAACGGAGTCAAGGATATTACTTTGGAGTTGGACAATGTGGGGAAAGAAGGTGAAAAAGGAATGGAGATTTCAGGCCCCCTGGTGGTAGAGAAATGACTCTTCGACGTTGGCTGGGACTGATGAGATCCTGGCTGTTCTTGCTTTCAGATGTCAAGCCTTCAAATGTGCTGATCAATATTCTGGGCCAGGTGAAGATGTGTGATTTTGGAATCAGTGGCTACCTTGTGGACTCTGTTGCTAAAACTATTGACGCAGGATGCAAACCCTATATGGCTGTAAGTGCTGCAGCTGGGGTGGCTTCTGAGAATGCAACTGCTGGCAGACCATAAACCATGCCAGGAAACAGGAAAATGGAGGGTCACAGAAGGAAAATTGAAAAGTGTCATTTCCCAGCCTTGCCTGGGACTCAAAAAATACCCACATCTGCTTTTATCATAAATGTTTCCTGTATGGAATCCTTAGTTACTTGGGTCTCATATATTATTATTATTATTATTTAATCAAGTAATGTAGCTCCTACAGTTTTCTGCATTTGAGTTGCAGGTAAGTGTTACCGTGTTGCTGAGGACAGATCAACAAGTATAATTTAAGTTATCTAAACAGTTCAGGTTGTTAGGGGAGAACCTCATGACTCTGAAGGTTCATTGCCATTAGCAGAGACCTTGGGCCCCCCTTTACCTTAAGGGATTTGTAATGTATTCCTTTGAAAATGGACTTGTGCTTGGGATCAAAAACTTCCTGCGTGAGTTGAGCTAAACATTGCATAGGTCTATTAACACTTGACTAGTAGCCCAGTAACACATGCGATTCTTTTTTCCTGAGTTCTGGACTGTTGGAGTTTGTAACAAGGATACTTCTAGATTGGCAAAGTAGTTTTATAATGTACATCTCGTTTCTTCTAATGGTGAAATTGAAACTTGTGGATTGTGAAAAGATTTTGATCCGTTAATGTCTCCCAGAAAAGACAAACATAGAATGAGGGAAGTCCCATGGAGATGCTGATATTTACCATAAGAAGCAGGTCTTCTCGGCCTGGGAAGGCATTCTTAGCTTCAAAGAACTCACTTGGAGCTGAGTGACTTTATTAAGCTAAGACTGCCATCTCATTTGTCCTTTTCCGTCTCCTTTCTAGCCTGAAAGAATAAACCCAGAACTCAACCAGAAGGGATACAGTGTGAAATCTGACATTTGGAGTCTGGGCATCACGATGGTAGTGTATGATCATATTTGTGGGCTCTGAGGTACTTGGGCGTGAAGCTGGAATTGGGCTGACTTTGGGACCAAGAGACAAAAGCCCTAAATGCTGGTCTTGGGCATCCTTTCCTGCCTGAGGATGGCTGGAGATTTTGAGTGATAATTTTTTGCAGTATGGTGTAGTATAAATACTGCCCTGGGATTGGGCAAACCCAGTTTTTCTCTTGAGTCTGCTTTTAACTAGCTATATGTCCTTGAGTAACTGATGTAATCCCATGACTACCTTACTGTCCTCATCTGAAAAATGAGAGGGTTTGGCTAGGTTCCATATGGCTTAAAATTAAATTATTCTAGTCCAGGCAAGAAGAAGCTTGAGCTACTCAAAAAGTACAAATGTATTGATCCTGATTGGGTGTCTTACCCAGGGCAGAGGTTATACTTGCCAGGATATTTTTATGATAGAAGTCTTGACAGTTGACGTAAGGTATATCCTAAAGACATAAGAAATATGATAATTACCTTAGGCACAGCCCTAAAATTATATGATCAGCACCTTATTCATAACTTTGATGATCATGAATGTTCAGTATTTCCCCAAGGTCTAGAATTACCCTCTGTGGTCCTGGCTCCCTCCCAGGCACAGCAGCTGACTAAACCCTATGAGTTCTTTCATGTTCCCTGCCCAGAAAATACATGATCCTGTAATGGCAATGTAGCCTTTACTCAAGTCCAAAAAAAGATCAGCCATTTGGTCCTCGGTTATTTCTTGTCATTCTAGTAAAGGACCTGCAGATGGCAGCAGATGTACAGATCTGTGAAAGTCTTAGCATGAGAAATACTAGAGAACAAGCATTTTGAAACCCTGGCTGCTTTACAACCTGAAGTTTAATACCGACACTTAATCATTTTTATTAAGGGCTGCAGTGGGTTTTAGTGAAGGACTCGGCTTTTTAAGAGCCTGAATGACTGTCTCTAGTAAGATGCTATTTGAAAATTTCTGTCACTAGGAATTGGGGGAACTCACTAGAGAACATACTCTTATTTTTTCCGCCCAAATTTTACTTGAACTTCATCTTTGTACTGCCGTTTGCTTTTCCTGGAATAAAACATCCCTTTTTCCCTAGGGCGGTCCTACTGAACCCAGTGTCTGCTCGTTTCCCTCTCTCCCTAGATTGAGCTGGCCATCCTTCGCTTTCCCTATGATTCGTGGGGGACTCCCTTTCAGCAGCTCAAGCAGGTGGTCGAGGAGCCATCACCACAACTCCCCGCAGACAAGTTCTCTGCAGAGTTTGTCGACTTTACCTCGCAGTGGTAAGAGCGCCTCATCTCACCGGTGTCAGTGCGGAGAAGAAATTGAGTGCTCATTAATTTCGTCCATCAGGTTTAACCATGACGCATACATTCATTCCAAAAGCATTTATGGAATATGCCCTTCATGCTGGAGGTACAAAGAGGACCATATCACAGTGCCTGCCCTCATCGAGCTCAAATTCAAGTAGGGAAGAATCATAAGTCAATGATCATAGTACCGTGTGGCAAGTCCAGTGATGAAGATAAGCATGGCGCATGTTGGGAGCTCAGAGGAGAGGTGTCAGGAAAGCCTTTCTTGGGGAGATAAATCCTGGGCTGAGAGCCTGTGAGGTATTTTCCCAGCAAAAGGGAAATAACTGAGGGAAAAGGTATTCCAAGCAGAAGGAATAGTATCACAAAAATGAGAGACACCTTTGTAGGAGCTAAAAGCAGTGTGGTGTTAATTAGAGCCTAAAGAGAAAGGCTGGTAGCATTTACTGGAGGTCTAGCTATAGGGAATAGATAATATGCAAAAGATTACCTGGGGTGAGAAGACAGGTGGGTAGTTGGAGAGTGCTACTTAAGTACCTAAAAGTCTTGCAAGTTAGTTCTAGGGTTTTGTGTTTTTTTTTTTTAATTAGAGAAATTATAGTTTTACAGAAAAATCTTGCAGAAAATATGGAGTCCCATATGCCCCCTATTAACAGGTTGCATTAGTGTGGTTCCTTATTACAACTGATGAAAGAATAACATTATAATTGCACTGTTAACTATAGCCCATACTTTACATTAGGGTTTAGTTTGTGTTATAACATCCTATGTTTGTTTTAAATTTTTATTATAGTAACAGTTATACAACCTAAAATTCCCCCTTTTAACCACATTCAAAAATACAATTCAGTGGTGTTAATTATGTTCACAATGTTGTACTACCATTACCACTATCCATCATCAAAACTTTCCCATCACCCCAGACAGAAACAGGCTGCCCCATACAGAACACTTGCTAACTGTGGCTATGCTTGCCTGTGAGGGTATAATGCACGAGGCTGGATGTCTCAGAAGGGAATCCAAAGAAAGTTGGAGTTGAAAGAGGAAGGAGCCATAGTAATGCTGTAACCTTTGTTTTCATGGAAATTTCCAACAGAATCTACAAAAGTAAGGGAGGAGATAGTTTTCTCCAAACAATCTAGTGATTTCTGTCTGCATGGTGACAATGATGTCTAGCAAACTTGATGTTAGTGACCATTGCAGCAAGTGCTGCTGGAAGAATGATACCAAAATTAAAGCATAAAATGGAGCCAAGCTAGTTTATTTGGGGATCCTGCACAAAATGATGAGAATTAGGTGTAAGGGATATTCGAGGTGACAGTGAGCCCAGCTGTGACCTCAGGAGAGCAGCAATTCTGGCTGATTGCTGCTGAGAAAGGAGCTGGAATGCTGGACGGTGCTTGAAAGTACAGAGGACACAAAAGCAACACTTTTGTCATAGTTATCCTTTCTTGACCACCATGCTCTTGAGAAGAAGTGTTCTAGATACAGCTTTTTTGAGAAACGTGATGAGGCACAGGAACTCTGTGTAGTTTGTGGAATGACGGTCTCTTGGACTTCTTGTTAGCTCTTAGTCCCATATCCCTCCTAGTACTTTGTCTTAATGATATATGGGGCTGGCCTACAGTTTGTTTTTGTGGGGTTTTTTTTTTTTGGCTGAATTGCCAGAGAAGAGCTGGAGCACTGAGCTCTACAAAGTATATTGTTGGGTGTCTCTTAAAATATGCATTCCCTGGGCTACTGAGGTAGGTCCTGCCCTGTCTGCTTTCCCTGAGTGAGTGTATGGGGGGATGAATGGTACACCTGTGAGGATGAGATGGGTTCATGAGTTTGCCTTCTGGGTTCAAGATCCTGGTGTTTTTATTTTCTTTCTTATCCTCAAATGTTTAAAGGCCATGTAGAAAAGGGGGCAGGTCATCTTGGATAGTTCAGACCAGCAGTTCCTAAGAAGTGGTGATAGTGAAGGTTCTCTCTCAGAGTCTCTTCAAACCATCCTCTCTATTCCCCTTGTCCCTCCTGTCCCTTTTCCCAAGATTCTGGGTACTTCAGAAACCTGTGGTAAGAACAAGGCTGGTCTGAATAGTTTTGAGAAAGCTGAGTCTGCCGTTGTGAGTCATCAGTTTAATCTAATGGTTGTCAACTCTGGCTGCTTTTTTATAAAACAAGGGAGTTTTCAAAAATACTGTTGCCTAGGCCCCATGCTCAGAGATTCTGATTTAATTGATCTGAGGAGAGATCTTGATATCAGTCTTTTTCAAATGGACCCCAAGACATTCTAATGTATAGCCAGGGGTTAGAATCCCTGGTTTGGGACATGTGATCTTAGAACATGCTATCAGCTGCTTCCTGGGCAGAAAGTTTTAGTTTTTCTGCCATTTATTAAAAAGTCACCCAATTACTCCGTTTTTTCTTTCACCAAAGTATTTTTTCTCTTGCTGAGCATTTCCTTCAAAGAATCAGAGCTTTAAAACTTCTTATGGATATTTTAAAAATGAAAACCTTGAAAAAGAAGGAATTGTTTTATAATTTTAATGTAGGCACATATACGTGGAAGTTCCAGATACTTATATAGAGACCACCTCAGAGGCTCCCCACCCCATCCCCTCTGAGAGTTCTATTTCCCTCTCTTTTTCGGTCCCACATACTATAGTTTATTAATTAAAAACTCTTGGCCATAGCTTTGTTCCAGTTTTTCCAGAACTGGTAATTCTGTTGATTCTGGTAATAGTGTTGATTCTATGTCCTCTTATTTGCACTCCAAAAAGCCAGTCTGGCTTGCTTCTGGGTTTACTAAAAATGTTGATCATAGAAAAGAAACTCAAATCACTTCACCTTTGAAGTCATTGAAGAATGAACTTTTCTTTCTCATACTCTCAGTGTTGTAGCTCTGAGACTAGAATCTCAGTTGTGTAAAATAGTGAGTCGTTTTTGTTGGAATGGGGATTGGGAAGCAGTAGGGGAGCATTAATTCTGATTTTTATGAGTATTCCTAGTCAGCTTCAGCTGGAATTTTTAAGAGCACAGGCTCTCTTATTTCAGACTCTAGGTCAGTAGTTTTTTGCCTGCCATAAACCATGAATATATTTTCTTTGATTTCCCCATGAGGAAGAACACTAAATGATTTTGAAGCCAACAGAGTTGGAAAAGTTCTCATGATGCAAAAAAAGACACTGATTTTTCAGAATTGTATGACTAGCTTGGATCTCTGTGGAAGCAATTTTGTTTTTCATATATATTAACATCCAGATACATAACTCTATTTAATACCAATGTAGTTATTTCACTTGTTTTACTTTTGACAAAGTTTGATCCGTAGCTGGGCGAAAAGGGTAGAAAGGTGTTTGTTTCCAAAGAACACCTATTTCTTGATAAGAGAGATACGTCTAGGAGTGTAGCTCCCTTATATCAGCTGGTCTTCCATTTTCCTATGTGCAGAGCTGTATTTTGGGGGGCACATCTTCATGAAAGGACCCTATTGTGACTGATCTCTGCATTTTCTATATTTTTGTGACACAGTCAAGCTATGATCCTTCAAGACTTCTCAGAAAGCCCCAACTCTTTTTGGTGAGTGGGGGAAGGGGACCACAGATTTGGAAAGTAAAAAAAAAAACAAAAGAAAATTAATCTCAAATTTTAAGATTGATACAACTATCTTTTTTATTTCCTACACCTGGTTTGGGCTTTTTAAATGTAGAACTAGAAGAAAAAGGGCACAGTACTTAGAGCCTAGGCAATCTGTCGGTCTTTTTGACCTTCTGTGGGGTGCATCTTACCTAAGCATTTGATGACATCACAGTGCTGTTACATACCTTATGTGTTGCTGTGACATCACATCTGCATCCAGGGATCAATTTGGTAGCCACTCTCCACTGTCCTCTCAGTAATGATTACTGCTGGCCAGTTGACAGTCAGTTGTGGCTTGTGGGTGGGGTAGACCCTCACAAGCTAACTCTCCCACCCAAGGTTAGCTCTAGAGCCCAGAGTTCCAGCTGCTGTATTTCTTTGGCACGAGCGTCAGGGAAATGTTATACTGAAAGGAAAAAAAGAAAGGCAGGAAAACGAAAGCATTTAAGAACTTGAAGAGAAAAAACACATGATTTCTTACAAACCCTTCCTTCCCGTACTTATTTTGAAAGAGGACTACTGAGTGACTGTTTTCTTCCTCCTTTGCCCCCAGGCATGGCTTTCTTTTCTTAGGGGTTTAAAGGGTTCCCGGGGTGGGTGGTGCTGACCATGCACGCCTTGTTTGGGGATTGGTCATAGGGAATCTAATAGAAAAACCGTACACTCCTGTCCTGCAAAAGGGTTAGCAAATGAGGTTCTCTTATCAGGGTTACACTTTTCACCATAAGCTCTTCCTAAAGTTTCGCAGGCTTGAGGACTCAAAGAAGTCACCAGAAATCATTTGCCAGGTGCCAAACCCACTGACTTCCTTTTTGCTTTCCTCCGGGCCTATTTAGGAGACTCAGTGCCCGGGTAGTTATCCTGCCCAGCCTGATGGCATATTGGAAGTGCTGGGGGTTCACCCAGACATCGATACAGTCCGACTCAGAGGAACTAGTGTAAAATAGACAAATGCAATCTCCAGCTTGTTCAGGAAGGATAGTAACAAGGGGCACTGAATATTTATTTAGCTTGTGACAATGTATGGCTTCAGATGTGCAATGTGTTTTTATTCTGTGGATATAGCAAATAGTCCTTCTTGGAAACGATCAGGGAGAATTCAAATAGGCAGAAATCCTCTGGTCAGCACAACCTTCAAGCTTGTAATTCTCAAGACAGCATGAAGCTGTTTTTTAGTGTCAGCTACGGTCAGGAGCGTGTGTTGTGGCATTTGGAAGAGGAATTAGGGCAGTTTGCTAATTGCACGCTTGAAAATGACAAGCCACTTGAAAATTCAAAAGTCTGACTCAGATCCAAAAAGAAATTGGGGTAGCTTTGAACTCCAAGTTGTTATTTTATACTGAATTTCAAGCACTTCCTATTAAACATGGAACATTTGCTTTTTTCCCCTAACCTTATCCTGAGTATTTTGCTATTCTTAGCCCACGTTTTGAAGTGTTCTTGAGTTAAAAGATGGAGAGAATGGGTTGTATCAGTTATATTAATTCAATAAACAGCCTTAGTTTGCTGGGTAAGTGTTTTCCATCAATACTCTGCAGTTGTGCTTGGGGTAAATTTTGAGCTTTCTAATGGGGGACCATAAGTGAAGAGATAGCCCATTGGCCAGCATAAACTCTTCTAAAAGTCAAAATATACAACATCCTAACTTAAAATCAACCCTCCTTAAAAAAAATGGAAGCATTTAAGTTTCTACCCAAAGGGAAGAGAGAGTCGTCTTTGTTATCTAATAAGTAGAAGGTCACAATCAACAACACAAGAGGATCCCTGGTTGATGAAAGAGACCATTGTTTCAACATTTGAAAAACAAGCTTTTCTTCCAGACTGTCATTCCCTCAGTTCAGTTATTGACCAATTAAAGCTAATCATAGACAGGTGGACTGTTCAGGTTCCTTGCAGAGTAGAGTCTGATGGCTGGCTAATATTCCATCTTAGTAGAGAAGCCCGAAAGCAACCACTCAAATACTGAATGTGCTTTTAATGTTGTATTTGTGCTTTTCATTATTGATTTAGCAAGTTAAATTGTTCTGATTATAGAGAAGACATTCTGGTTTTTGGTTTGCTTTGAACAGTAGTTGGAAATTTAGCGCTTTTGTACATCAGTCTGTTTGTTTTACTAGGATCTGCATGCAAGTCAGCCATGCTCCTTGGGTCACATTTCTTCTTCTGTATTTCTTTCTAGGTGAACTAGCTTTTGACCTTAGAAAGAAAAACTTTCACTTCCTGGGGTGGTTTGCGTGTGTGTGTGTGTGTGTGTGTGTGTGTGTTGAAATGTGCCCAAATACAGACAAACCAGCCAGAGAGACTTTTTTTTTAGGAGGTACTGGGGATTGAACCCAGAACCTCTTGCTCAACCACTGAGCTACATCCACTCCCCAGTGACAGTTGGGATTTTTTGTTTGTTTGTTTGTTTTGTTTTTAGGAGGGGGGAGTGGGTGTAGCTCAGTGGTTGAGCACCTGCTTCTCATGTAGAAGGTCCTGGGTTCAATCCCCAGTGCTCCTGAAAAAAAAACTAAAAAAATAAAGTGAGTCTTTTGTTTTTAGGAGGTACTGGGGATCAAACGTGGAACCTCGTGCATGGGAAGCAGGCGCTCAACCACTTGGGCTGCATCCACTTTCCAGAGAGACTTCTTTTAAAGAGACTGCCATCTTATAGAAGGGGATAAAAGGTAGCAGCAAGCGGGAACCCCTGGCGCTTGTAGATCAGGGGTTCTCAACCTCAGCACTGTTGACACTTTGGACCAGATGATTCTTTGCTGTGGGGAGCTGTTCTGTGTACTGTAGAATGTTTAACAACCCACTAGATGCCAGTAACACCCTCTGCTCTCTGCTGGTTGTGACAACCCCAAAGACCTCTAGGTGTTGCCAGATGTCCCCTTGGGGACAAAGTCACCTCCGATTGAGAACCACTAGTAGAGGCTTACAGAGTCTCAGGATATAGGAACATGCAAAACTGTAAGTGATAGTTACAAGGTCTCATTCATTTCACTCAGGCACACCTTTCCATCTCAACCTGACTTTGACAGTTGATAATTCCTCTTTCTAATCCCCTCTTATTTTTATCCTCCATTGAGATGAAACTTTCTCTCATAGGTTTTCTGGGCACTGAGGTCACTAGGTCCTAGGTCTGCCCTCAGTTCCAGGTTGAAACTTCTCTCCTCACATCTACCTGTACCCTGTCTCAGGTTCTCTGGCTTCTACCCACAGCACTGCCTGGAGTAAACTGGTAGGCTGCTTTCAGTTGTTTTGATTCAAAAGCTGCTTCTCTCTCTCTCTCACACTCTCTTTTCATTTCGTTTTGCTTTAAACCACAGTTCCTCAAAGTGTCACAACGACTTCACCCTCTTATGGTGCTATGCCCTTACCCCTCATGAATACTAGCCTATGGGTGGAGCAGAGCTCATGTCACACATACTAGGTCTCATTTGCCTCAAACGATCCATTAGCACAAATACCGGCAAACTACTGTTCAGTCACATTTTGGTTCCTTCAACCCCGGGCAAAGTGCCTTTCCATTCATGTATGATTTTGTGGCCCCATGGGCAGAAGAGTCTCTAGGGATGCCCTGCAAGCCATAGTTTTTGGAATCCATCCTTTTCTCCATTCTGTAACTGGGAATTCCAGTTCCAAATAAATGGCATCTTTTCTTTTTTCCGTTTTAAGGATGGGGGTGGATGCAGGCATGGGTTGAGGATGGGGTGAGGGGTTGGTCTCTTCCTGTTGCAATTTTATTACTTTTGTGTTTGGTATCAAATGTTATTAAAATACAGGTGGCTGAATGAACAGAAGCCACTTGACAATAGTGCATTACCACAAAGTGTTTCTAAGAAGAGCTATCTCCAAGTCACTGACTGAATGTGCTTTCTCTTTAATCAGCCAAGATGTTGTAAACAAGTAGCATTGTCTTAGAAATTATACGAGTTTATTGCTTCTGTCTCAGGCAGCTTAGGTTAGGAGTATATAAAAGCAAATAAATTTGAGGGAACCAGAAGCCAAGAAGGACCAGGTATTGAAGATAGTGAAGAGATAACAAATATTTAAGGCTAAAAAAAACCTGCCAATTTCTTTGCCAATGGGGAAATTAAAAACTGCTTTGAAAGAAAGTAGATATGTATTTTGAGATATAATGGCTGTAGATCAGAAAAGTTAGTTTGTATCTCATTGATAAGATACCAAAAGGAGAGAAAATACACTCACACACATAAACACATCTATTTTTCCCACTGAGGCACACCAGAGTTGATTTAAAACATTCTTTTTAAAATGTAACTTAAGAGGCAAGTCAAGATATGAGGCCTGTTTTCAAGACATTTTTAAAGTTGGCTATTTTTAGCCTTCTACAGGTTCTGTAATTCTAGTCTAGTGAAAATACAGATGGTTTCTAGATTTTAATGTGTTCACTTTTTTTTCTCTTTAAGCTTGAAGAAGAATTCCAAAGAACGGCCAACATACCCAGAGCTAATGGTGAGTATTAGCAGTAGTGTAAACATGTCCAAACTAAGAGCTAGTAAAGGTAGAGTAAGACTTAATTATAATCAAACATTTATACTGGAAGAACTGATTCATTGAGACATCAGTGATGGGAATTGAACCCAAGAAGGAAGAGTTGAGAGTCCTGTGTTCACCATACAGTCTTCTTTCGGGTAACCTGGGACAAGTCACCATTAGAATTTTTTTCCAGGTTGACAAATTATGCCTATAAAATGCTTTATATTTTCAAATTTTAAAGATGCTAGAAGTCACAATTTGGTAACACAAAGTGAAGGAAAGCATGATTGAAGAGAATTCAATAATAAGAGAAACTTAAGTGCTATGTACTGATCAATTTTTGACAAAATGTCTAAGATTAATGAATGAACATTTTTGGTGATGCTTCTACTTTCTTTTTGGAAGGAATCACTTTGCTTTCTCCTTGTAGTTTTCCCTTTAGGGGAAAAAAGGTAAGACAAAGCCTTATTCGTTTGAATTATACTACGTCAGCAATGATAGTTTATCATTTGTACTATCTATAAAAATAAGACTGAAAATAAGGTCTCAGAGTTGTTTTAAAACAGTTTCTCTTATTTGGTGGTAACTACAGTTCTAAGACAAATGATACTTTAGTACAGATGACAGAGACCTAGACTTGGCAATTCTTTGCTAACTCTAAGTCTATGTTGAATGTGAGAGAAACACATTTTGGGATGGGGATTTTATAAAATTCAGACTATTTACTAATTTGTTAACTCCTCCCTAGATATGTCTCAATTAGTGAGGTTTTACTTTTAGTAGGGGAAGAAAGAATTATGTTCATGCACAATTTTTAAAAAGATAAGAGCAAACATTGACACCATTTCTTACTGGAGCAGTTATTCAGCAGGCATTGAATGCTTGCTCCTACCCCATTCCACCCACAAGCAATGCTCAGTCTTCAAGACCAGCCCTGGACAGGTGATGGAAATACGGGTTCCTGATATCTTTTCATGAATGGAGTGGTAAGGTGGCTCAGACGTAGAAAACATACAAATTGGATATGTGAAGCCAGGGTGAGTTCTAGAAGCTGAGCAGGAGGGTGGGTGATCATCACAGCCAGTCAGGTGGATTTTCAGTTCTGTTGGTTAAGCTTTACATCTGAACTGTTCTCTAAATTGGATGACTTTTTAAAAGAACACTGGGAAGAGCCTGAGAAGAGACAAGGCCTTCTACTCTGCCTTTCACTGTCTTCTTTAAAAAGGCAATGCCAAGGGACTTAGCATTCTGCTGACCTTATCAACCAAGACCTACAATTGAGGGAAAAGAGATGAGTAATGCTTGAAAAGATTTTAGCTTACTATACATGTTTGTATTGAATATTTCCTCTCTAATTATTTTTTTTTTATAAAATCACTCTAGTTATGCAATAGCACTATGAATAATTTCATACTGTTTTCAAAATTGCACAAAACCAAGAAAAGTTTCTCTTCTAAAGGGAAACAGTTACATTAACTATTTCATACATCTTTACTTTAAAAAAAAATTCACCGAGTATTAAATTATTGGTGTACTACCATATTTCTGAATATGGAATTTTTATGTCATAATTGTGGGAAAGCTTCTTACCATTTTAGGTCTCACATGGGAACAATCTAATCAAAACTTTATAGCTTGATTACTTTTCCATTATTTATCATCTCTAATTAGTCTTTTAATAGCCAGAGGCCCTTTTAGTCCTGGCTACTCTTTTTTGTTATGCTTAGGTACTCTAGAGTCTTTTAGACTTAATTTCACATGAAGTGCACTGGACATAGAATGATTCCCGTGGGATTGTATGGAGGCTATAATCCTATTTTAAAGCCACCTTGTTTTGTCACTAATTTTAGAGCAAAATTTCTATATACTTCTGGCTATTTAAAATGCAGTATATCTTTTTTCTTCCAAGTGGTCTTTTATCAGAAGCCCCGCTGAAGCACACTTGAGGAAAAGAGGCTGAGCTCTAGCTTAATATTCGTTGGCAGCTGTGTTCACTTCTATCAAGTTTGCATATTGAATCCTACCTTTGCAAAATATTCTAGCACTGGTGTTTTACGGCCGGCATATTAATGTTTTAAGCTTGTGTGGGTCTTCTCGTCCTACTTCTTTTGGGATTAGGCTTTGTGGTACTGGAAATGGACTTTCTTTAAAAAGCATGACTGTTCCCTGCTTTCCTGTGGAATTGAGGTTTTCAGATGGAAAATCTGAGTCCAAATTCCCTGTGGTCCGCATGGGGGGGGGGGGGGGGGGGGACATGCCTTGAGGCTATTGTTTAGATGTTATGGATTCGTGAGGAGGTAGGGAGAAAAAAATCCATTTTCCAGGTGAAAGTATAATGGAGGCCCCCCCAACCCCGATGTTTATATCTTATAGAAAACCCAAACATTTTTCTCCTTAGGTTGGACTGAGAGGCTTACATCCTATAAGAACATCCCACTGGCCTGTTCTCTCAAACTGCCATTGGGGATTTGGCTCAGTAGGATTTGTTCTTCGAGAGCAGGGGTCAGCCACCTTTTTCTGTAAAGGACCAGATAGTAAATCTTTTAGGCTTTGTGGGCCAAGGCCAGATAGTTACTCCCAAAAGTACTCAACTCTGCTGTTGTGGCATAAAAGAAACCATATTCACTTCACAAACGAAAGAGTGCGGCTGTGCTCTAATACAACCTTATTTCAAAAACACGCGGTGGGCTAGTGAATCACATTCTCCGAATATGCTGGGCCGTTCTCAGTTGAATTCTAGCATTACACAAGGATGCATGAACCCACCGGAAACTGTAGCTTTGAGGGATGGGGTGTTGTGCCTGGGATATGAGGCCACTGGTGATTGACCGCAGCTCACCCCTCTGCTCCTGGCAGGATGTTCATGGCCCTCCGTGATTTCTCCATGTGCAACAGTGAACCTAAAAGGGGATGAAGTCCTCCCTTCTTATACCTGGCTCCTCATTTGAAAACTCTAGCCTGGGCCTGTGGTCTGGGGATTCTTCCATGGCACCTCCTGTGCCCTCATCTTGGTCGCTGTCCTTGCTATTCTTAGTTCATTGCTTAGAGAAGGGACGAGGTTCCCTCCCAATCTTTTACGGCCTCAAAACCCACACAAGCCAGGCGAGTCACACTTTCCGTTTTCACATGCCTGTCTGCTTTTCCCTGCCTCCTGCCCTTCTGGTTCGCACTGCATTTTCCCAGCCTGGAAATAAACTGAAAGTTGCCTGAAGATTATTTTGTTTTTTTTTTAAATAAAGATTTCAGATCAGGTTATTGAATTCATTCACAGACTTAGGCTACATCCAGTGAGCTAATAACCACTAGTAGAACAGGGGGCACTGTGGGACTGGCAGGCATTGGAAGTGGTCACCAGCCCTGTCGTGATAGCAAAAAGCGTCTAAGCACATTAAAAGATCCCAAAATGTCAAGAGGATGTGGGAAAGCTAATCAGCATGATGGTAAAGCATTTGGTTAGTGTGCTGTGTAAATGGTTAGTAATCAAAAGTAGTGCCGTTACTCAGCCCCCCAGGGAACTTGGGATGAAGGACGCTGCATCTTGAGCTTCAGTTAACAGAGCAGGCCTGGGGCTCTGAGCCAACATCCAACCTGTATCCTCCGAAGGGCCAAGGCAGAAAAGCTCTTTTCCATTTTTTGGACAGTGACCACCTGCCTTCTTTTTGGGTTTACAGCCTTTGCTCCTTGCCCTTTTGCATTGCTTCCTCCAACTTCCAGGGGTGGGCCTTCGGTTCCCCACAGAACTGACTCACCCAGCCCTGTGCTGTCAGGTTTCAAACAAATATAATTAGAAAACCTACAGCTAGGCAACATGAAGGTTGTAAACTAAAACCCCCAAAGTCAGGGGAAACAGAGTGAGTCATCTACATGTCTGCAGGCAAAAATGCTCATTTTTAGCCTTGCAACTGGTCGTTGAAAATAGTACCACCAGACAAGCAGGGAGGTGGGCGTGGTAGGTGGGGGAGGGGAGCGCGTGGCCAGGTTCTACCTGAAGGCACTGTGCTTTCTGGCTTGTCTGCTTGGTTCCCTGTCCTCTGTGAGAACCGTGGGTCATGAGCTAATGCATCTCTTATTTAATTAGAGGTATAAAGTTCTGTGTGGCAGCTGGACCGTGGCAGTAACAAAATGGAACAACCTGGGGGGATTGTCTGGTGCAGGGAAAGCAGCCTCGTTTCTTTCAGAGCCGTTGTGAAATGTGTGGCCTCTCGAATCATATCGAGCCTGTTCCTCTGGCAAAGAGCTAGACCTGAAGTTTTTGGAGTTTCCTTAATCTGAGCTGGGTGGATAGAGACCGTTTTTCCTCCCTTTTCAACATGTAATCTCTGAGTTGAATTTTCTCTACATATACCTAGAGTTTGGCAATTTACATTATTTTCCAGATGGCTCAAGAGATACCTAAGTATCATCAAGAGATACCTAAGTATTACTCATGGCTGTCTGTGGCTGAGAAAGTGGCTTCATTACCTGTTTCAGTCCAAACTAGCTCTCCAAGTCAAGGGCAATTTCCTGTTCCACAAAATTGGTTTCTCATGGTACCATTGTGAGAAATGAAAGTGCATAAATCTATGAAATTTCTAATTATTTTCCTATTGTACTGCTCTAAAATTATTTTGTTGGGGGACAGGGATATTTGTCAAAGCTTTGGAAGTCTTTGCTAGTCCTCATATTTTGTCATAGATGGGATTTACATAGCCTAATTACATTTTTAAAAAAGCAGTAGGTTGTCTGTAGTGGAGACTAGGAGATGTCAAAATGGGAGGAATGGCAACTGAGAGATATCTTTTAAAATGTTTGCATCACTAGATGTGTGCTTGAATTTAGGAAGGAGTAGGAAGAGTCTGACCTAACCCTGATAGAGCTACTTAATCTGTTTATCAAACAGTCCTGTTTATTTGCTAACCTCATATATTTTCAGCGTTAAATATTAATGCCATGTATGTTTCATTTCTTTTGCAGCAACATCCATTTTTCACCCTACACGAATCCAAAGCAACAGATGTGGCATCTTTTGTAAAACTGATTCTTGGAGACTAAAAAAACAATGGACTTAAACTGATAGACCCTCTTGTGGATTGGTGGGTTTATGGGGTGAAGTGAGTTCACTAAAGCACCAATAGAAACTCATCATTGAGATAATTTAACCCTGCCTCACAGAAGGTTTTTTCCCCTCCCATTTCCTTTTTTTTTTCCCCCCAAAGGGGGTCTTGGAATCTATAGTATAGAATGAACTGTCTAGATGGATGAAATATGATAAAGGCTTAGGACTTAAAAGGTGATTAAATATTTAATGATGTGTTGTATGAGTCCTTAAGCTTCTCAGACTTCTCTTGTTCTTTGCAAAATGAATGCATTGGCCCTGGTAATAAGGTGCTACAGTAGTGATGAAATTGTAAGTAGATTTGTAGTTTGTCTCATTCATTATTTTAATATTTATGTTTAAGTGCTTGGTTGAAAAGATTCCATTTTATGCAAGGAGGGTGATACAAAAGAGAAAGTTGCGTTGGCAATATTTATAGGGCTTTTGTTTTTTAAAATTCAGTCATGTCTGTGGTTCAGGACAAATTATTTAATGTGCATTTTAAGAGTATTATAAAAATTATCCATAAGGAGCTCTTCTCGTGAAATGTCTGTTCCAGCTGTTGGGGCTGCCGCCACCTTGCAGAGCTGCGCTCGATCCCGCGTAATCACCCTGTGTTTTATGTGAAGTGGAAAAGTATCCCAGTCATACTCTTTTTCCAACTTTGCAAAACATGAAAATCCCTTTTGTCCTAGCTCAGAGTCACACATTTGATTCTCTTGGCATTTGTGGTATGGTTTTAATGGATTATGATTTGTGAGTGTGATTTTATAACTATCTAGTCACCTCCCTGTGTATGTGTGTGTTTGGTAAATCACAAGTCCTGTCAAGTGGCTTCTGTGAACAACTGTATTTAGTAAGGAGGACATTTGTCAGTGTCTTGAGGGGAAATATCATGTCAAATCATGCAGAGAATCAGTGCCTTCTGCTTTTGTCCCTCCTACAACATATAAGCCCCAAGGAATGCCTTTATAGTTAACGTACTTTTCTGCACTATTTTACTTTCTTGTTCAGTGAAGGGGCCTTACTATTAATGGAAGGGCTGCAATAGACAGCTAAAGGCAGGTCATTTCTTTGACAAGATTTGGAAACAAGATTTGGAAACAACAAAGAGAGGGTTGAATTAATTCCTGGACATAGACTTCTGAATTTCCACAAGCCACATCTTTCGTCAGCAGCATGCAGCAGTAGCTAGCTCCACTATAGGAGCAGGTTGACTTGGCAACAAAAGTTCTTCCCCATATCTAAATATACCCCCGGCTTCTCTGATTTGGGGCTCTGGGTTCCTAGTTTAGGATCAAGGAATGAAGTAGTCCATAGGGAAAATATTGATCAATAGTAACCAGGGAACCATTGCTTTTGGACATTGTGTTTATACAAGGCTCCTCTTGAAGTATAAGGAGAGAGGATTTTGATTAAGTGAAAAAACACTTCCTTTTTTTCCTCAGGTTCACAAATATGGAGAGGTTTGTTCCCTCGAATCCTCCTCTCCTTCCCCTTTTAGATTTTGAAGTGCAGTCCTATTTTTAATCGCCCTTTGTTCTCCTCTTTGATCTTGGCCTCTAATTCAGGGTGATCTGCCAGGACAAGTGTGGCACTAAGAAGCCCTTCTTCACATCCAGTTCCAAGAGATACCTGTTTGATTAAACATCAGATTCATCTGCTTTGAAGCTCCCGCTGTCCTCATTTTTTCCAGCTGGAAAAGGGGTATTATCCCATTTATAATACCTCTCCCACCCACTTTCCTAAATCTTGGCAGCTTCTTTCTCTGAGACCTTCGGGGGAAAAATCACAGCTGTATTCCTTGCTCTATTTGTCCATCTTATGAAAACATAAAGCAGTAGGGAAAAAAAAATCTGGGGTCATTCCATTATGGCTGTTGGTGAAATATGAAAAGGTAAATCATCTTTCCGGTCGGGATCTGCTTATTGCTTGTTGCTCAGTGTAGTTCCTACTTTGAAACACTCTTAAGGTGTGTGTTTCTCATGTTTGCCTCTGTGATCTGTGAGAGCCCAAGGCCTGAACTTACAGAACAGGGCGAGGTACATTGGGGTAGAGAAGAAGCTAGTCTGCTTCTCAACTCTGCTGCACATTGGAATCACCTGGGAGCTTAGGCACACTCTCTGGCACCCAGAGATTTATTTCTACTTAATTGGTCCAGGCTGTGGGCCCAGGATTGGCATTTTTTAGAAGCTCCTCATGTGATTCTGGTATGCAGCAGGCTTGAGAATCTGGTTCAGGAGCTCCTAAAGAGAGAATTGACTTAAAATGGATTTCTCTTGAACAAATATATCGTAACGAGTGAATGTAGAGAGTAACAAGAGTCTCCCTTCGCTCGTAAGGGGACATCTTTATCACTGTCAGGGAAGATATGTTCCTGGGATAGTGATTTGAAATTTGAAAAGCCATTTCTCCATAGAATCAGTAGTCTGCATGGTTATTAGGTATTATATGTACTAAAGTAGACTGGTGACACAATTACAAGTCCAAATTTTAGAACATGGCTTTTTCTTTGGAGATCTCTATTGCAAGTTCTAAACAACCCACATTAAATGAAATATCTGTGATAATAAACCATATATAAACTATCTATATAGGCAGATATGTATGTATATATAGAAAGGATGTCCATATCCAGGGGTAATACTCAAAATATTTAATGCTGTACCAGCATGGGCTGTCTGAATAATCAGCCCTATCTATATCTATCAATATATTGCAAACCAGTGTATCTCTACAAAAGAGATCATGCTTTTTTTCCCAAATGTATTTGATTTGGTATCATCTAATTGTCCATATTATAAATCATCTTTATATTTATAAAAATATCTATATGGTTGATATAAGAGTTGTGACAAAAAAGTGATATGAATGATTTTTAAAACAATTACCATATGTATATACACGTCAATGAATATCATCCTTCCAACTAGCCATTGTGAGAGACTATATATTTATATAAATAATGCTACTAAAATACTTTTGCTACTTCCCTTTCAGAAAAGGCTTCAGAATCCATTCCCTCCCCCTTCGTGTAGCATGTGCATTGTCATTTTAGAGGTACTCTTTAGGTGAAGTTAATTTAGTTTTGTGTTCATCAAAAATACTCACCAGGTGTTTTCCTGTTAGGTTGACTCACCTTGTTAATCATACTTAACGCCAAGTTGTGCTGGGCAATTCCTAGAAGTGAAATCAATCTGCCTTCAGAGCTGAAACTTTGCCATCACGGAAGCTTTGTAAAACATTCTGTCACAGACCCTGAAGATAATTTCAAATGAAGATTTCCTCAAAAACTGTGGGTGTTTTTTAAGTAAAGTCAACCTTGCTGGAATAGGTGTAGAATCTCCCAAAATGGTAGCTTCGAAGGAGGAGAAATTCATACAGATGTAACAATTTGTTGATAAAATATCAAATAGTCACAGATGTCACATGTGGCACTCTATTAGCCATGATTAAAATCCCTGATGCAGATGACAGTCCGTGATTTTAAAGACTGTGATTGGGTTTACACTGACATACTCAGAACAATTTGGTTAAATAAGCACCTTCTATCTTGGTTAAGCCATTCTGAAATCGAAATGAGTATGTGTGGGTATAGCTCAAAATTATTTGTAGGTTGTGGTTCTTGCGTATCCTCCAAGCCCAAGGAAAAATCTTATACGGCAGAGATTCCCAAAGTTGCTCCGCTTACCATGCCATTAGGTTGTCTGAATAATTTTTTCATGGTGCCCCTCAGCAAAAATAAAAGTACTTAAAAATATGTTTATTAAGTGGTTAGGCCCAAACAACTTGGTAGTAGTAGTTTATACAGTGTCCAACATACCTTGCTGTGTTTCCCTCGAAAATTAAAGCACCCATGAGTTTGTTGTGGCACCCCCAGTTTGCCTCAGCACACAGTTTGGGAACCATGTGTGTACATTTTCCTGATGTTTGCTCTGCCTCAAGGTGGGATTCTCGGTCACTCACTGTCCATCCTGCTGCCCCCTTTGTGTTTCATTGCTGTTTTGTGCCTGCCTCTTGCTGATGAGCTTTTTAATTGAGGTCCTTCCGCTCGTGGCTGCTGGTCCATTCTGCGTTGCCAGATGTTAGTGTCTGAAGGATGAACCAGCTCATGGGCCCCAGCACAGACGAGGTTGGCACTGAGACAGAAGGGGCTCCTGGATCCTTGAGGTGCACTCAATGTAGTATGTTTGGCGTATAATCACAAAGGAGGCCAAGAAGGGCTAATGGTTTCCCTTTTTAACACTAAAAATAACTTCGTTGACCAAGAGGCTTCATTGGCTCTGCTCAGAGAAGTGATTCTGTTTCTCACAAGAGTTTAAGATGTCTGACAAAGCACTTGATCTTTAGCCTGAAAGTGCACAGGATGCGTGGTTCCTAATTTCCCACCCAGATGGTTCTGTGGCTGGGCAACTCCCTCTGATGTTGAAGGCAAAATATATAGACTCATAAAACCGATCAGAACCAGTGGTCAGATCTAGGGCAATGAATGAAGCTTTACTGTGCTAGTGATTTTGCCTTCTTTTAACTTCCATGATCTAGGATATTAAGGGGAGCGGGGGGGGGGGGTTGCTGGCTTAAAGGCATTCTCCACTTTATTGAATTAGCAAGTAAAAAGGTATTAGAATAAATGTCACCTTTATAAGACTAATTTTTTTACTTTTCAAATGGAAGGTGCAATTTTCAGTTGGAACCCTGAAACTTTACATATTCAGTTGAGAAAATTCCAGAGTAAAATCTGAGAAGAGCAAGCCAGTAAATCTGATAGAATAGAAAAAAGATATTTTAATCTAGCTGGTCCAGTGTGCACATGCATGTTTTAGCTCTATTAAATGAGCTGGCAGCTAAAGAGACTCTGTTTTTTAATCGGGGTGCTCTGGATCCCTTTGGAAATCCTTTCCCCAGGAGAATGCACATTGTACATGGAACACATAATTTTGGAAACATTTTTTTGTTTTGGGGTGTTCCATGTATAGATCCTCTAGGTTCAATAACCTCCACTTTGTAGAATGTGGACTGTGACTTTGTAGACCAGGAGCTGGCAACCTTTTTCTGTAAATGGGCAGAGAGTAAATATTTTTGGCTTTGTTATCCATACAATCTCTCTTGCAACTACTCGGCTCTGTTTTTGTAGAATAAAGCATCCATAGTTAATATGTAGGTGAATGGGCATGGTGGCTGTGTACAATAAAATTTCATTTACAAAATGGCGAAATGGGCTGCATTTGGTCCACAGGCCGTGGTTTACCAACTCTTGTCCTAGACATCAAAAATAAAACTACAATTGATTAACTATGTCTATGGAGTTCTTCCATTTAGTAAAAAGTTAGCTCAGCTGCTATTGAGGCAGATTATGAAGGTGCACATAGGAAAATGAATTCAGAAAGGATGGGCACTGTTCAGTTCCAGGAAAGTTGCCCCCTAATTCCTCAGGTAAGTTGTAATTGCTCTGCTTCCGACTAAACTGAATATCTCTTTGCCCTTTTCTGTGCAATAACCAACATAACTTTTCATTTTGGAAATAAAAGGTCCCCTTCTCTTAGACATTAACTGCATCCTTGGCTCTTAACTTCTTTGCATTTTCTTTTTCTTCTGGGGTTATTCCCATATGAGAGGAATTGGAAGTCCAGACACTAATCATTTATTAATCCTTTTTTCCCCACTCTCCCTGGACTTGTGTTAATATTTGGGGATTTGTGGGACTAAACTGACCTCAGAAGTAGAAGGCAGATAGAATTCTTAAAATCGTCTAATTTATCCCCTTCATCCATTTGTTCATCTTTTAAGAAAGTAAGAAAGAGTAATTTGGGGCCAAAATATTCTTGGGTAGATTTAGTTCTCCAAGCTTCCCCTAGGACAGCTGTCTCTTGAGTAGTTATACAAATAACTGTCTTCCACAGTTACATAAGCTTTCTCCTCCTTTTCCTTCTTCCAGAAAGTAGAACACATCTTGGTTAAGCTGTGGTTGCTATTACTCAGTAACACTTGGAAACACCTTAAGAGGGCATATTTAAATATCTGATCTGGCAATTTACTTAAAAGAATGTTTTCTCTTCACCTAGGGAAACAAAACCTGAATTCCAGAGCCTTCACAATGAAATTACCCTTCCAGGGGAAGCACATTACCACCAAATACATCACTCACCACATGGTGTCTGCAAAGAAGATGCGTCATTTTTCTGAGGTTTAGAGAGTTGCTCTTTACAGCAAATGTAATTGTACCAACTCCAGTTCTTCTAATGGGGTAGTCTGGAATCATGGCTTGAGCTTGGAGTTATCTTCCCAGTTCCTGACCCAAACTCCTTTTCCAAGCAGAATTCCTCAAAAAGCCTCTCTTCTGACTGAGGTGTGTTTCTAATTAGAAACACAAAGCAACGTCCAGGACTTTGTGGTGGGGAATTTGTTTTTGGAGAGCAATAAGTTTCAACTTTGTAATAACCAGCATGTGTTAATAGCATTTACAAATTCCCAGCCTAGTTCCCTTCTAGGAACTAGGGGATTTCAGTATCTTAACATCATTTTGTACTGTCATTTGAACTTGGATATTGGGCCCTTCATTCTTGGGAGCTGACAGATTTGGGGGAGATTTGCGTTGTTATTTCTTTCCCACATTTTGTCAGTAGGGACAGATTTCTTTGTGGCAGTTAGTCTTGATGTGTCTAGGTTTTTCCCAAGCTACATTTTGCATTTCTGAGATTTGGAGTCCCCTGGGAATGTGGCTAAAGTTCTTGTGGCTTGGATATCGGGCTCTGGGGAAGCACAGGCAAATCCAGGCGCTTACCTGTGTCTTAATATAGGAAACAGAAATTTCTAATTAATCCCTAGAGTTTATGGCTTAGACCAAGCCATCAATATCCTTTTCTGTTTTTTTCTTGTTGCTTTCGCTTGTTATTATTCCTCCATCAGTCGCAGATGCCCTGGGTAGACTTAATTCTTGTGGAGAAGACCTCATCCAGCCATTTTCATGTGTCATATATCAAAATCAGCAATTTTTGCATCAGTCTGCCTAAATGAATTCAATGTTCCCCATTCTTGGAAATGTAAGAGGCACCTAAGGGCACTTTTCCAAAACCTTCATTCAAAATATCAGAGCTCTTTGCCCTTTAAAGAAGAGCGGTCTTAACTTCCCCTTAAGTAATATTGTATTGTGGCCAGAAAGGAGAAGTTAGCATCATTTGGTCACTACAGACCTTTGTAATGGGATCCGCAAGCTCTTTAAACAAAACAAGTCAGGCCACTGCCATTGTCATTGGGCCAAACAGTGATATGAAATCATATTGTGGGTCTGTGGAAAAAGGTGAATGTAGAGGGCGATGCCAAATTTGGAACTTTCTGGAATAGTAAGTTGATAAAGAGGCTGGCAGACAGGTACCTCCTTTAACTTATTTATAGTATTATTATAGAGGTGATCTCTTATTGGAAAATCCATCTAAAAGCCAAAACTTATTTTTTTTCCTGAAAAAATACTGAAGATGCAAGAAGATTCATAAAGGGGTATTGATAAGCATATCAGGAAATTTTCTCTTGTTTCCCTAGTGATATTGACTCCAAACACTCATCATTTTAAACTGATCCCACCCAGAAAAAAAGGTAAATAATTAGAAGAGTGATAAGATGGTTGAGAAAAAGAAAGAAAAATATTTAAAGCAGAATATACAGCCCATCCATCTCTACCTTCTGGGTAAAGAAATACAACTTCCAAAGCAGGCTCCTTCACCTTTCTGGTGGCAGACACGTTAAAGACTGGTGGACACCCCAGGTGATTATCAGATGAACATAATTTTTCCAAAATGTAAAGAACTGAATTTTCTTAGAAATACACTACCGGTCTTCACCAGAAGAGCTAGAATTTATTATTTTAAAATGTAACACTCAAAGCTAGTTTGAAGTTTCAGAAACTGCAAAATGTGGGGTAGAAGGAGTTGTTCTCTTATTTCAAGCCGTCTATCCCAGTGTAGGTTCTGTATGCGGGGAGGTGAGAGTGAGGCTGCAGTAGTGGTTTGTAGACCGTGTTCGCCGATGTGCCTGACGGTCTCTGGTCAGGAAAGGAAAGGGGGGACAATGTGATGGTCAGCCCTACTCACCCCCACCCTCCATCAACCTGCAATCAGAATCCTCGGTTCTCAAGCATCGTTCCCTGCAGCTCGAAGTCTCAGTGGCTGTTAGAGACTTGAGAACTCAGGCAGTGACAACATGAGGACCCCAAACAGCCCAAGAATCCTGCAAGTTGTGTAGTCAGCAGGTCTGTGAGACCCTGGCTTTTGCTCTCTGGAGGGTCCTAACAGAGCTAGGGGAGGTGGGATGGTGTGAAGAAAATGGACTAAATCAGTACATGGTGCATGCTCTGTAGAGCCTGCCGTTGGCTCTTTTTCTAAGGGGATCAAGAACGACCTGATCCTTGTTCACCCTCTCTGGGCTACAGGATGGCAGAGCTCACCTCTCGCTGGGCAGTGGAGTTTCTTCATTTCTGTGCTTGCAGAGGCAGGAGTTAGAATGTTTGTTGATTGAAATCTAGGAAAAAGTAAAGCTCTCCAGACAATGTGGACACAGAGAAGGGTACTAGCTGAAACTCCAGCTACTGAGCTCCCCTCGCTGGGTTTTGCAAAGGTGGAGGTAGGAGGGAGATAGTAAAGGGAAACTGCTGCAGCTCTTAGGAGCTGCAAAGTGCGACGGTATATCTGCTGTGAATTAAACACACAAAGGGATGCTGAGGCATCAGCGGAGTCATTCCAGGTGCCCTCTACACACACACACACACAAAGGGGCAGGTTTGCCATTAAACCAGATTTCACAGCTGGGGCTTCATAGCACTCATTTTAGAACACTGTGTCAGAGTAACCCTGGGTAAAAGTCATGTGAAGAGGTTCCGTTGAGAAAGTGTGGACAGTTCATCTCTTAACATCACACCTGTGTTGGATTTATTCTTCAACCTCAAATTTATTTTCTGAGCGGACTGATTTTCTATATGAACTGAAATAATGTTTTAATAGAATAATAGGTATTTTTAGGGGGGAAATGCTTTCTTTATATAATTAATTTACCCAATGAGAGCATATTCCCTACTCTGCAGAATCATCAAATTGGATCGTTTAAGGCTAAAAGAGATGCTAGGGACCTAGTTTAGATTCTTTATTTAAATACATGAACATTTTTTCTATATATTTTGTGAAAATCTCAATGGAACTCTAGGTATCACATCCATATGGAATTGAACTTTATTGTAGCAAAATAGGTGGATTACTCCAACTTCCTTTGTGTTTCAGCCTCAGAGCTGAAAATGCTGCTTCCATCGATTAATCTTATCTTTGTAAGAAAAAAACCAGTCCTTCTTTTCTTAGATTCTGTGAGTTTTAAGGTAAACATATTTTACTTGAACATATGATTGATTGTTTTCCTATATTGCACCTCAGATTTATTTTTAACCATGCTTATTGTTTTTTTTTTTTTTTTTAAAAATGCTTTTGGGCAATTGGAAACATGCCTGGTCCTTACAAATCCCTTGATCCTGGAATGAAGTATTCCCATATGCTAGTTAGGAATCCCTGACTCCGCCTCCTGTATCTGAAATATTCTGAAAGGAGATCAGAAAGGTTTCCTTCAAAACCCACCTCCTCAACGGTTAACTTAGTTGGAAAGCTTGAACTCTGGAGAGCTTGAAATGGAAGAATGAATGCGATTTCTTGGATTCCCTCATAGACTTCCTATCTTTCCTGCCATGTGTAACATGCTGCTGGCTTTTCCTAGTGGAAATCATCTCTTCAGGGATTGCAGTATTGTTTTTTTTTTAAGGAATGAGGCCGGCTAAACTGGAATATATGGGCTTCATTAGAAGTTTATGAAGTCAGGACCTCAGAAGGGGGTGGGGGGTATGTGCCATGCATTTGAGGTGAATGTTAAGTTTGGGCCTGGGAATTTTGTGCTTGGCAGCTGCAGAAGGAAAGAAGGGACCGGAGTATGTACCTAACTTTGTGTTTTCCTCTATGGACATGTGTGGGGCAGCATCCTTAAAGCAAAAGCATTCCCTTTCACTGCATGGGGAAAGGGAAATTATGAGTATTAAATGATTTTCCAAAAAAGCCCCAGGATTGTATTTAAAACACCTATTTCATAGGGAAGCACATCCTTCTTGTCTTCCTTTTTTGACTTAGTGCCCCTCAGGGATTTTCATTTTAGCCTGCTTTCCTGTGCTCCAGTTTGTGTGTGTGTTTGTACTACTGCTTGGCCATGTTATCTGAAAATCCTGAAATCAAGGAGATAGCTAAAGTGCAGGCTGAGGGCAGATCCAAGCACTGATGTTGATGTAGGTAGAGTTTTAAAACGATTTCCAGAAGTATATTGAAGTGAGGTATAATGTGGCTTTACGTCATGTTTAATTTTAACATTTGGAGAAGTCACCTGTCCTGAATCCCTAGTCTAGAAATACTTTTTCCTGCAAATACCATTGGTAGGGCATATTCAGTAGCCTGGGTGATTGGCCTCTGTCAGTCAATGGACAAAGAATTATAATAATTGCCAAAGGGGGCGGGTAATTTTGCCTTATAATATGTAGCTCATTCTGTG
Source organism: Tolypeutes matacus (assembly GCA_026826555.1). Classification (NCBI taxonomy): domain Eukaryota; kingdom Metazoa; phylum Chordata; class Mammalia; order Cingulata; family Chlamyphoridae; genus Tolypeutes; species Tolypeutes matacus. The sequence goes on from JAKSZT010054478.1 coordinate 10,441,200, forward strand.
GTGACATTTTCAATCATAGTATCTTGTAAAAAAGTATATTGTTATAATTCCCCTCTTCCTTTCTGATCTGAAAGTATAGTAAAGAAAGAGTAAGGTTTTAATGTGCTATGAAATGTTTAATACGCCTTTGAATTAGTGTCTTTGACCAAGGAAATGGCTGAGATGTTGAACCAAGAGGTTGTTGAAGAGTGGTTACCATTCTGGCTCCCCTCTCGCCACCCCAAAAAGAAAATAAAATTGGGACATTAAGTCAAACTTGAACTCCTCCATTGATGAGGAGCTTTCACTTTGATTTCCTATCTCAGGATATTCTTCAGTTTCACACTGCTGCTGAAAAGGAAGGAACAAGCTGCAGACACTATAACTGGTTTCCAGATGTTTGTGTGTGTATATGTAAAACTTCACATCATGTGTTGTGTTCACTGTTGTGTTAATCTATGAACTGATTCAAACAACAATTTGAAGATACAGAAGAGAGCGAGAATGGCAAAAAATAACACCCAACCACCTTCTTCAAAGCGCTTGCTATGACTTTCATAGCTAGACTCGACAAATAACATTAAGTATTTAGGAGCAAGATGTCCTTGAAAGCATCAGTGTGTTGATCTCATGAGAAAATGTACAACCAATAAAAGACATTTTAAAAAGTGCAGCGAGTCTGTCTATTAACTGAGCTGTTCACAGAAGTCCTTTATTCCAGGAAAGCTGCTTTTCTGTGTAAAAGCCCCCCAGGTATGGATAAAAGCCTGAACTATTCATCCATTCTGCCTTCCCCCATTCTTCTCACATCTCTATCACATCACCACCAAAACAGAACAGAACAAAAAGTAGCAAAACAAGACACAGCGTTGCTGTCTTGAAGACTCATTAGAAAGTCATTCCATGTATGGTGTATGTACTTCAGCCTCAGTATTCTTATAGACAGCCTAGGTTAGAAGTGAAGGCCAGGATTTCATTATTAAAATCAGATGGCTTGTGTCAAGGAAGAGTCCAGATGGCTTAAATGAAAAGATTTTTGGTTTCCATTTGTTCCTGGCACTGAACCAACTAGTTAGAATTCTGAGTTTTTCCTGGTTCTATAAGTGGTATTAGGAATTTGCTTTACCTGAGCAGACATGAACAAATATTCTGGGAAAGAATGAAAATGTCAGTACATGTAAATATGGTTGGGTCTGCAGAGTTCTCTGATTTTTCCCATTGGTTGAGTGACTAGACCTATTTATCTTGTATCCATATTAGTTTGGTTTGGAGAAGCATTGCCAGACCTTAATGTTAACAGGTTGAGTTGATCACCAGTTTCTACCAGGAGATGCACACTAACCATCGTCTTACTTTTTGTTTTAAAAAAAAATTGATGTTGTTGAATCAAAAGTAAAGACTCCTTTAAAGGTCCCTACTATTACACCCCAGATTTACATCATTTCAGGGGTTAGAATCCAAAATGGAGGGCTTGCTCTACCTCTGCGTATGTCATCCGAATGGCTTCCTAATGGCAATGGACTCTTATACTAAATACAAGTAAATGAAACGGTTGGATTTCATACTAAAATGGTTGTAATCCTTAATCTTAATCCTTAGTCTTAAATCTTAAGTGAGGCTTTCCTTGGAGTTAAATATTTTAAGTTCCTACAGGGGGCCAAGGTATGCAAAGGGGGAAGGCATAAATGAACATAAGGTTTTCAAGCATCATATGTGAAGGCTGTCATTTTTTCCACTTCTCTGCAGCCATCCCTATTTTCATACATGATAATATCAAATTTGAAGACATTTTTCTACTTACGGATACAAAGCCTTCATTCTCTGCACACCTCTCATGTTGACTGACACTAATTTGCCCCATCAGAATGCCTCCCCACTTACTCAAGATTTTGTCGGAAACTGCAAAAATGTAGTAAATGGAGAAAGGCAATTGGGTAATAACAAAAGCACCTAGGGGTTTCTTGGTGTTTTGGTTTTCTGTTGACACACAGCAAACCGCCAAACCTAGTGGCTTAGTGCGATAGTTGATTATTTCCCAAAGTCCTGGTTGTTGAGTGGGCTCAGCTGAGTGTTTCCCAACTAGGGGTTCTACTGCAGTTGCAGTCAGATGGCGGCTGGGCCGGACTCATTGAGGGCTTCTTCAGTCGGAATTCTTCCATGGTAGTTGGCTTTCCCCAGAATTAATGATCCTAAAAGCCTGGGCAGAAGTTGTGATGAAATTACTTAACGTAACTTCCACTGTGAATCCTGGGAGGTGTGTTCCACGTCAGAAGCGACCTTGGAAACTAGCTACCATACTTGGTTAGTCCAATACAGTTAAAACAGAAAATACTGATAAAAAACTGATCTTATTCTTCCTTTCCTAAATTGGTGGCCAAGACACAGTGGACAAAATGCATTAAAATTGATGAATAAACTGGTTTTCTTTATCATCCACAATTTCTTTAAAGAAAGTACCTGGATCAAATAATGGTATCCTGTAGTGGGTAAGTTAGCCATCTCTTCCTGAAAATTTTGATCCATAGTTGGAATTAAAATGACACAGGAGAGAACTAAATGTCGACACTGATGACTCACAAAACTCCTAGTATTTCCCAACCACCCCAGATGGTCATGGTTCATAAATACTTGCTGAGTAGGTGTTTTTCCCCAAAATGGAAATAGTTTTGTTTTTTATTTTAAATATAATGCATTATGGAAAAAACTAGAAAATACATGCAGGAAAAAAAACCACTCCCAATTCTGAGTTAGTTGATCATGTATTTTGTATATATCCTTTCATACTTTTTTCTATAATACACACTCGCAAATACACTTACAAAACCATAATGGGATTATGCTATTGTTCCCTGCCTTGCCTTTGAAACTGTATCATGGGCACCTTATCATGTTGATAAGTGTCATTTTTAATGGCTATATAATATATCTATATATATATATGTAAGTATGATGAAAATTTTATTTCCTTTTGAGTTCTTTGACAAATACCCATATTCCTACATCTCTATGTGCTTGTCTGATTGTTTGGGGGGAGTTTAAAAGACCTGAAGGATCTCAACCATTTCCCCCAGACCTGAACATCAGCAACCGTTTCATTTATTTGTCTCAACACTGTTCTCTTTCCATTTTTGCGGTGCCCATCCCTTCTGCAGGTCCAGTCTTAAACTGAAACACCAGACTTCTCTGGCAATAAACCACAATTAGGAGTTTGCAGTTCTGGGACCTGCCTACATGTTGGTGTCCTGATGATTCTAAAGTTATATTTCTTGAGTGAAATGGAGCATAAGGGATGTCTCAGGAATATCTGTGCAGGAAGAAATTAAGAGGATGCACAGAAACAGGGATACAGAACCTGTCTCTAAGAAGCAAAAGATTGCATTACAAAAAATATTGGCAATTTGGGTGTAATGATTATGTGATGTCAATGATAGGCAAGAACAGAATTTCCATTTGGTCTGGTAGACATTCATTTAAGACCATAGAAGTTTTCAGTGAAGCTGGACCTAGAACTCTGTGGACAAAACTAATCATCACTCACCCAGTGGCTATTAGCCTTTGAGAACTTGTCAGACATGATGCAGCAATACTGGTTTGGGAAGCTCTGCAGTACTGGGATTTGCCTTCCATGCCCTTGCTCTTCAGTGCTACAGCATCATTGGCATCACCTGGGAGCGTGTTAGAAACACAGAGCCTCAGGCCCCAGAATCAGAATCTGGAGTTCAACAATATCCACAGGTGATTCATAAGCACATGATACTTTGAGATGTACTGATCTTTTTAACTCATCTGATTTTGAAGGCTTACAGGTCAGACCTCAAGCTTCTTTGCAGTGCTTTGGACATTTACCCTATTCACAGGTAGAAGATGCCTTTGGAAGTGATGATTGTTAGATTTATAAAGTATACTCTTTCTATTTGGTGGAGGGGTATATGTGTTAAAGTGCCTTTAAATGCATCAGTATTCTGGTTGTGAAATGCAGTTTCTTTCATTTTTTCATTGCAGGATTATTGAAGATGAGTGTTGGGAAGGGAAAAAAAAAAAAGACCCTTATCCTTACCCTTGATCACTTATATTCCAGTTGTAGATAAAATTGTCTTTCAGATTCCAGGTAGAATGCTGTTTTAGGGATGCAGATTGAAGAAGGTCTAGGAGATGGTGACTATGAAGCTTAGAAAATGACTTTAAAAAAAGCTGCTTCCACTGTTTCCAAATTAGGTGTCTTCCTGGTATTATCTGAGCCATAAAGTGCCTCAACCTGGGCTTCCGTGCAGTGCCAGCCTACTCAAAAACTTACTCAGCAAGTGGGAGCACCTCATCTCCCAAAGAAGAATGAGAGGCGGTCTGAGAACATGATACTTGCCTAAGAAGAGTCAGCTCAGCTCAGAGCAGTCAATTTTCCTATGATCCAGAGTGACCCCGCAGATGGGAGGCAAAGAGTTCTTAGACAAGAACTTGCTTGACCACTTTACCTTTTCAACAGCTGCAGAACTGTTTATCGAGAGAGCGTGCTATCCATCTTGGCTCCTCCCCTTTGGCAGTCAGGAAAGTCAAACCAGTGACATCTTGTGCTTTAGGAAACTTCCGAACAATTCACAACTTCTTCCACAAAGTGGCTAATTAATCTCACTCGTCAGATAGTGATCTTTGGATGGGCCATCTTATCCTTGAGCTAGTTGGCTTTTGGGACTTGTTCATTGGAATTGGATGAGTCACTGCCAGAGATAAGTGCGAATACATACTTGCCAGAGCCTCCAATCCCCTAAGCTATTGCTCATAAAGAAGAACACACTAGGTTTGTTTCAAATCGCTAGCCTTGGGCAAGGGGCAAAGTACGTTTGCCAATAACAAAACTTGAATTCTGTTCATTTTTATAATTGAAGTAATTTTGGGAGAAATAAAAGGGCCAGTGAGTGTTAACTCAGCTTACCTGACAATTAGGTTTGTGTGCAAAAATATCCAGGATTCATGATATACTTTTGCAGGGCAGTGTGAGTTGAAATATGATTCAATAATGCTGATAAAAGTGGTTGAAAAATAACTGAGCGAAATAGGGAGCTTGAATCAGAAATGACACCAAGAAAAGGACTCCAGAATGGAGCCCATAGTCTTGTCTGAAATCCTGATTCCACCACTTACTAGCTGTGTGACCTTGGACACATGTCTTAAACTCTCTGTGCCTCAATTTATTGCTGCTTAACATGTACATAAGAATAGGACATACCTTAGGGCTTGTGAGAATTGAATGCAATACTGCATATCAAGCTCTTAGCCCAGTGTCTGGCACATCATTAACAATAAGTTTTCCTTAATGTTATTCATTGATTGAATGAATCCCTTTTTGATGAATATAATTAAACAAAAATGTATATAAAGGAAAGAGAGCCAAGCAATTTCAAGTCCAAAGATAATCAGACCACCCAGCTCAGCAAATCACAATAATCACGATAATACTTGGCTTTTATTGAAGGAGAATACACTTGGGCCAAATCTCAACACCATGAAACAAATGTTCACATTATCCAGTTTGTATATTGGACTGAAAATGTAGTTCATCTACTCACACAAGCAATAAAGTAAACATTTTATTTCTGCAAACCCTGCTTTATGAAATTAAAACACATAGCCACTGATGAGCATGTTTGCTTGGACTTGCTTCTTGAAATGGTCAATACAATGTATATTGGAAGAAATTGAATTAGGATTGAAATATGAGACATTAGAGAAAAGGGCTGACTCCATACTTAATGATTTCTTTTAAGAGATTAGGCACAGACAGTAAGTTCTAAGTTAACCGATGATGTATTTTTATATAGATCCTTCCATACTGCTAGACTAATGCTTTAAATAATGAATACATAAAAAGTATTTCAGATTAAATTCCTTTGAATTTATCAAATCCTTGAAAGTTTCCTACATGGATTTGAGACTTAAAAAATACATATATACTTAGTTATTCTGCTTTTTTCTTAGAGAAAGCTCCAAGCCACACATCAGCAGAAAGCACATGGTCTTTGAAACCATCCAGACCTGGGTTTGAATCTCAGCTCTCATGCCTACTAGCTCTGTGGTCTAGGAGAAATTTCTTAATTTTTTATGCCTAGGTGTTCTAGCTAAAACAAGGAGAAGACAGTGAGAACTCTGTGGGGTAGGAGGCAGGAATTGTAAGGTTGAGAAATAAAGAATCTAGCATGGTGTCTGGCATATATAGCCAGAGCTTCCTTGGCACGTGATGCCCTTTCTTCCCACATTCCTGAGTTTCAGCCAATGTAGTGACATGCAAAGCGAGTGCTGCCTGGGGTACATTTTCAATATATGGCAGTTCTATATAATTTTGATCTATGAAAAATGTCATTAAGAAGGCGCAACATTCGCTGTAGAGGGAAACATCTGAAACCACAATAGCATTAATGAGCATTATTTTGTTTAATCCTTACTAAATGTCAATGAGGGGTCACTGTCAGTGCCCACATTTTACAGTCGGAGAAACAGAGACTCAGAGGTACAGTGACTCGCCCAAGTACACACAGCCAGTAAGTGGAGGGGCTGGATGTTCGACTCCCTACAGAAAGGGCTGGTCTGTACTTTGTATCTTTTAGATTTGCATTAAAACAAGTTGTTTTCTAATTTTCTTAGCCCCTGAGAAGTTTTCATAGTCGCCCGAGTCCTCACCAACACCCCTTTAGGCATTGCCAAGGAAACTCGTGTTTTAAGTGGGACAATTTGAGGAGTTGGGCAAACCGGGGCCTCCGCACCCTGGGTGGTCCAGAGAAGGCACAACGAAGAATTGCAGAGCAAATCCCAGAAGGGTCAGGCCTGGCCCAGCCAAACTGCAGAGGCTCTGCGCAGGGTGGAATTAGAGTCAGCCGGGTGGGCATGTGTGCTTCCAGCAGGCACGGAGCAGGTCACCGGGACTTCGGCATATGGTCAGGATTTAGGATGGTGCTTAGTTTTGTTCCAGCAGGGTCGGGGAGAATAGAGCTTGGGGACCTGGGTAGGGCTGGGGGAAGAGAGCATCCTAGAAGCCCAGAAGAAGAAAAGAGAATAGCAGGCAGCTCGGGAGCTTGCTCCCATGTGACTGACCTCCTATCAGGATCCCAGTTAAGGAAGCTCTGGGGCTGAGGGCCAGGGAGAAGCCAGGTCAAGGAGCGGGGCTGTGACCCAACTCTAACACCAAGTGGTGGGGTGCCGGGGGCCAGAGGAGACCGAGGCCCCAAAGTGGTTCTGCTGCTCTCCCAGCTGGCAGGCTGGGCCTGAGACTTGAGGTGAAAGGGATTGGTGAATTCAACTAAGGCAAGGGAGGGAGGCAGGGCTAGGAACCAGAGCCTATCACCTTGGGCTTGAGACAAAGGCAAACGTTCCTGTTTCCCAGTTGGAGGAGATGGCTGAGCCCACACCCATCATCTGCGAAGTGGAAGCCACAGTGCCCGGGGAAGAAGAGGATTCTTGCTTGTCCTTGGCTTCCGTGAGCTCCAGAAGGACGGTCTGAGGGGTGCCACCGCATAGCCAGGTGGCTTCCCCCTTGGGAAGCTGGAAGACGCTCGTCGGCGATTCTGTCTCCATTCCGCTCCGGTGTGAGACATCAGGTCCACTTGTTGAAACAAGGGGCAGTAGAGCACGTGAACTGCTTTCATTCCCCAATTTAAGCGAGAACAAGAGAAGAGCTCATTCTCTCTGAGCCACATCAGAGACTAATTCCACCATCATTCATAAATGCAATTCATGCCTCACAACTAAAAAAAAAAAAAAATACCTGTTTTACTCCTTTAAACTGTTCATAGTGATTGTCATGAAATTGACAATCAAATTGGAAGACACAGGGCGAGGGAAGGAGGCCCTCATCCTCCCCAAATTCACAATCCTGTCTTGACGAACATGGGAAATGGCTTCTACGCCTTATATAGCCTGATGTGTAGTGAGCAAATGTCTCTTGTGGTCAGACTAAGTTATGGAAAATGTAAAGTTAATATATTTTGCATGTGAATAAAGAGCTCATTCAAAGCGAAATGATACTAACCATTTACTAGGGATGTATGTGTGTGTGTGGGGGGCGGGTGGCAGGCAGGGAGAGGTGGAAAGATGCGGTTGGGGAAAAGCTCCATCGAAACTCTCCATTTACCCTCTTGTTAATATGTAAAAGACTTTTTGGCATTCTTGTATGGAAATTTCAGAAGCAGATGGAAATATTTTAAGATGTTTAATACACATGGGCCTGTAATATGAATCTCCATTTTCCTAGGAGTGAACACAGTGGAGTTCTGCAGTATCCTATGGATGTTAGCAAAAGGGGAAACCATTTGCTATGCTGTGGCTTCTAGGTGACATAAAACCAACAGTCTGACTTGCAGCGTGGACAGCCCAAAAGCAGTGCCTCAGTTTTACCCACTGTATTCCCAAGGCCAATGGCCAGCCTCATGTCAGATAGTTGATAACCCTAATCTTTGGCAACAACTTGGCAAATTTTTCTTTTCTTCAAAGTGTCATATCTTTTGAGGTAAGAAATGATCAAACTCATAAGAAATGGAATAGTCATCTCAATGTATTTTTCATTAAACTGCCTCCACTTCAAATTGTAAAATTATCTTGGTAAGATATCCTCACTTTAATAATTTACAGAAGATGTAGTAGTTTGTATTGGTGCATTAGCAGCATTGCCAGCAATAAAATCTATATGCAGCATTTTCATAGACCTATGAATATGGACATAAAACTGCCTTAACACTGAAAAATGGTGCGTGAAAGCCAAATGTACCATCCCAAGAATCATACTCCAGATACTAAGCTTTGTCCCTCCCCATCACCTCAAAAGGAATCTACTCTTGGAGGACTTGTGCTCCTTCCGTCGATGTAAGGAACAGCATTGGTGCTGAATGGACAGCTCTGATGACTGAAATCTAGGTGTCCATGGGTGCCTCGGGATGGGTTCAGAGGGGCTGTAAAGCTCACAGAATTAAATGCAAAACTGTGGGAATGAATGAATTCACATTATTCTGAGAGGATCCATAGCAGTGATGCCCCACAGCCAAAAACAAAACAAAACACACAGAGAAGAAAGTAATTGATTGCCTTACTCCTATAACAAGGAATGCTATTTTCATAAAAGTGCAATACTTATTATAAATTTGAGCAATGTGCCCCATCTCCTATCCAGACCAAATAATGAAATGATTGTAATCCAGTAAAACCCAAACACCCATGCCAACTTTTCTACAGAGTAAAACAAGGATTCTTTATGAACTATTTGTAGAGCTCATATTAAATATACCTTATATATAATATTTTTGATAATCCAATAATAATTTATTTAAAAATGTAGTCTTATAGGTGGGAATAGAGGAAAGTAAATTGTAATGAAAGATATCCCAAACAGAGAGCAAAATTATTTTCAAATGATTATTACTATTTCATAGTACACAATTTTAGTTGCTTAAAATATTTTTCTTTTAATGTGCTTGGTCTTTCTGGGAAAAGAAGCTAGTATAATAAGAGTAGAATTTTGGGATGGTGTGAATATGAGTAAGCATTAAAAAGTTGGGGGAGCGGATATGGCTCAAGTGGTTGAGTGCCAGCCTCCCACATGGGAGGTCCCGGGTTTGGTTCCTGGTGCCTCCTGAAAACACAAAAAAACAAACAACAAGCAAAACAAGTGGGAAAACAAAAGAAAACAAAACAACAAGTCAGGGAAGCTGATGTGACTCAGTGGTTGAGCACCGTCTTTGCACACATGAGGTCCCGGGTTCAATCCCTGGCCCCAGTACCTAAAAAAAAAAAAGTTGGAGAGAGGAGTTTGATAAATGTTTATTAAATTAAACAACTTGACCTTAAGCTGTTCAATTAAAAAAAAAAGTATCCTAAAACTTTCCAGGCATATTTTGATTAGTTAAGATATTTAGCATTGTTTTTGTTCCATTTTTCCTTTCTCTGTAAATCTTTCAGCTTATGGTTGAACTCTCTAGCAGTTCTACAGCAATGAGAAATGAATTATTTTAAAATGACTCATGGCTTCACTATTATGCCTAGTAATTTAAAATACTGAAATTGTTTAACTTAATTTTCATGAAAAAACAGATAATGATAAATTTACAATTCTCTTCCGGTCGCTCTCCATATTAGATTCCATCTATGCTGATAGTATGGTGAATGCCCAAGCCCCAATATACTCTGAGAAAATAAATAACCTTGCATTGCAGAAGTTTCAATCAAGAGATCCCTTCTATTTCAGTTAAGAATTAAGTCATCTCTGTATCATTCAGTGCACAGTTAAATTGAGTATGGTAGTGTAACATACATCTTTCATATATTGATGGTAATAGTGCAAAGAATCTCTTCTTAGTTTTCTGAAGTGAGGAGTTTTGATTGGAAAATATTAATCCAGGATTAGATCGCTTGAAAGCTAGAAATTTGAAATGGCCACAAGGGGGCAGCAAAACACACTAGATTCCCATCATACGTGGAAGGAAGAAGAATGTTCTGCCTTTTGGTTCTTGTGGTATGATGAAGGCAAATGAACTAATTGGAATACCTGGAATTTGAGTCACCTTCAAGCACGGGCATTTCTAATATAAATACAGTGAGTTTTGGGGAAAAAACTATATTTCCCAGGGTACCTGAATATATGAGGCACTGGCTTTCCGGTGATTTATACAGAGGAGGGCTAAAAATCTGGGAGTTGCTCACTGTACTTCCCAATGGAGCAGGTTGTGAATTCCCATTCTCCCTTCCCCCAGTAAGACTGTCCTGGATTCGAGGGGATAAAGTGTCAGTAAGATTTAGCTTTTTGAAATATGGAAACAGACTTTCTACAGAAGCAGCAGTAAATACTTACGACTCACTCATTATCAGCAGGGGGCCTTACAAAGGTGGAGTAAGTTCAGGTACCAGGAAAACCTGGATTTTGTTGTCATACTTTTTGGTGTGAAATTGTATAACCTTGAGCAAATTTTTAAAAAATCTAGGTTAATTTCTTCACCTGTAACATGGCCAGCATACAATGATAGGCTGTTATAGAGCTTAAGTAAAATTAGCCTGGCATATGATAAGAATTCCATTGTCAGCAGTTATAAAATTATTATGATCGATGAGTGGCACATGGTAGTGCTCAGTAATTCGTTCTTGAGGACTCAATGATGAGCAGAACCATTTATACACGTGATCTCATTTAATTCATTTACATCTCACAACTCGTGCACCAGAGGCGTTATTCCATTCATTTTTTAAGATGAGGAACTTGAAGTTCAGGGATGTTAGTCACCTGGCCAATGTCACAAATTAAATTGAAGAGCTGGGATTTGAACCTATGACTTTCTGACTTCAAATCCATGCACTTTCCATCCCATCTGGGTGGACTACTGTCATTTTTCTCTGCACTCACCTGGCCACGCTTGGAAATGACTCAGCAGTTTGGCCAGGCAGGCACAGGGTAGAATCTTATGATTCTTCCCATGCACTAAGACCAATCAATGGAGGGGTCGAGGTAGGACAAGGTGAGGGCTTTCTTGTCAATGATTGAGGATGCAACTGTTACCCAAATAAATAAAAAACAAACCAGCTTTACCTACAAAATCAGTCTAAAGCAACACAGCTCAAACACATAATAGCTCCATTTGCACCTGCCCCAGATCATCTAGCGCACTCCCTGCCCATAGGAGGGATATGAGTTGACTCCTCTACGATAAAACAATATATGATGTCTGAGATCAAAATATGTTACCGAGGGTTTTGAGTGTTTGTAAGAAATAATAAATAAATGTATTGAATTTGCTCCACCTGGTCTCTCTCAATATGGTGTATTGCAGTCCCTCTCTCTCCATGAAAGGAGGTGAGACCCCTCTTTTCATTTCAAATTGGTGACGCCATACTCACAACTTTACAAAGCACGTTCCTCACCATGTGTGTTGGGGACTTTTAAAATTAAAACAAACAAACAAACACAAAACAACAACAAAACTGCTCCAGTGAAACCAGCTGGATAACCCACAAATCTCTGCCATTTTAGGCTGCTATTTCCTCCAACGAGACAGATGAAAAGCACAAAATACCAAGCAAAAGTCTATTAACCAATATGGACTCTTATTCCTTGTGATTAGTATTATGGAAACACCACAAGAAATTTACTTTAGTACCTATTTATTTTCACAAATTATTTGACAGAAACCCTGATGTGCCCCCCCTAAGGAATAAAGGCTGCCCTCAGATCCTAACATATGCATGTAATTATGGGAATGTCACCAGTGCAAACAGAGTCCTATCAGGATCCATCCTGGTGACTATTCTATTGCTGATAGTGCCCAAATGGTGCTTGGCCCACATGACATTAATCTCAAAAGGTTAGAGTTAAACAGTGAATGTCCCTAAAATAGTGTCTCAATTTTATCTGTTGACTTTAAAAATTGTATTTAAAAGTCATATGCACTTATATCCCAAATGGAAATTTTCTTATAGTCCTTGTCAGTGATCTTGACATTGAATTGCTGTGGTTTGGGGAGCATTCTAGGTGAACTCCATTTGTTCTTTTTGAGGGTGGATCTTGAGACGCCTCGAGGCTTTCCAGGCATTTGTGTCTATGCAGAGTCAAGGGTCTTGGTGACCATGTCAGAATGTGAGGGTGGGGATAGGATGGGTGAAACGCATCTGGCTTGAGTAAGCTTTCCCTTCGATCTTTAGCTCATTCTAAAGCCAGGCGTTTACTCTGAAGAACACGGTTGCTGTGTTCTGAAGAATAGCTCTAAGGTGTTTCCTCTGGTATCACATAACTGCTGTGAAACATCACATTATGCTCATTGTGATTATTTAAGATTTCTCACTGTTGTAATTTCTCATTTTTGTGATTAAACAGATGGGAAGGAATTTTACAAAATACACAGAATTGTCAGAGCTGGGGAAATACACAAGGTAACCTTTTAACAAAGCTTCCTCTACTTATTCTTGTTAACTGTAGAATACTGTGCCATTAATTTTAAAAAATGCAATGATACGTTACATTGTAAGGTTCTCAGGTCAGCTCTCTACACGAACAGGTTCTTGCCAAATGAATAAATCAAGATGAACAATGTTTACCTGCATCTCAGAAATGTGTCTGCCCAGCTCCTCACCAGAGCTGCCAGAATCAAACAATAACATGTCCCATACCAAAAAGTTGTCTTCACAGGTAGAGTGTCAGTAGAAATGGAACCAGAAAGATAACGAGTGATGTTCTTTTTTGATTCTTTTCCTTCTTTACCTTTCCTTTCTTTCTCTCTTCCTCTACCCCCACTTCTTCCTTCTCCTCCTTCTCCTTCTTTAAGAAATGGCATAATTTAAGACACTGCCAGAGATTATGTGAAACATATATTTACCTTCCTCTTTTGGAAATGACCTCACAGGAAAAAGTGATGTAAAGGAAGAAAACGACAGGTTAGAATAGTTCATACTTCTCTTTGGGAGAGTGAATGTATTGGGTTGAAAGATTGGTCTCTAGAAGTCTACTATGATGGCATCTTGAGAATATCAGCTCATTGTCAGGGGGCTATTTTATGCTTTCTTGGAAAATGAAAAGGTAATTTAACTTTTTGTGATTTTTTTAACAGAATTACCGCATGACCCCACCATGGGAGTGGCAGAGTAAGGATATCATCCCAGTGGCATGAGGTAGTGTAGTTTTGGGGCTGAAGGATGTGTGACGACTGCTGATTCGTCTGGAACTTCAGTTCTGTTCACCATGGTCCATTCAATATCCCTAATCCTTGCCCAGGCTTTAGCCCTCATCTGTCTTAATTTGACTCTCCTCCTGAGGTCCTTTTCCTCCCCCAATGCACGTGAGAACTGCTTCATGAGGTCAGAAGGGAAAGATATGCCAGAGAGGATCATCTGGAAATTTACTCAGGAGAAATTCCTTTTGTTCATGAATATAAATCCTACCTATAAAAAAACAAAAGCAAAACAAAACAGAAAAAAATCAACAGTGACAATAACAAAACCATCTAAAAAAACACCTCCCTTTGCTTATCTGGGTTGCATATTTTTACAAAAGGTATTATGAAAATAAGAGTTTTCATGTAGAAAACGTAGAAGAGCAAAGAGAAAATGAAAACCACCTGCAATCCTCACATTCAGAGATAACTGACATTTGGGGGTAGAGGCTTTTTGTGTATGTGTGTGTGAGTGTGAGTTTGTTTCTCTCCCACGCACATCTAATACACACACATGTAAAGCTCAACTTGTAAGAATGGAAGGATTTTTGCTTTCCTTCCTCTTAATAAACACACCCTTCCTTTAATAACTGCAAAGTCTATGATTGAGTGCCTGTACCCTAGTTAATTTACCTGGTATTTAAAGTGGTTTGCAATTTTTTCTTATAAACTGTTTCATAAAATTTCAAAGTCTTTATAACATAATCAATGTGGAAATGGGATAAATTCCTAGAGGTGGGATTTCTGTGTCAAAGGTTAAGGACATATTAAAAGCTTTTGCTGCTAAATAATGCCAAGTTACTTTTTAGAGAAATCCTACCAATAGATTCTCTTATCAGCAACGCACGAGACTACCCAGGTTCTCACTAATCCTGAGAGAACTCATTAAAGCTAAAAGAAAACATTGAAAGTGGTTTAAAAAACAAATTTAATGGGAATTTGATTCTGCCAGTTTGATTACTCACACGTTTTCATCAAACCAAGGTCTTTTTCAGGAATCCACTTGCTACGAAATACCATCCAGTCATAGCCAAGGTAGAGCCCCACAGAAGTGGCCACGTAAACAGCATTGTTCATTCACTTGTAAGAAAGGTCACGTCTTTCTTGCTTTATTCAAAGGAGCGGAAGCTGGCTTGCCTCCAGGTGGGATATCCTGATTGGAAGTCAACTCTGACACTCAGCTTTGCTCCTTCCTTACCATCCTTTTGGTACAAGTTTCTTAAAGAAGCGCGTGATGTCTACACATGCTGGTTTGCACATAAACAGTGCAAGAAACACACGATTGACTTCAGGCGCTCCGTGCAGCGTCAGGGTGCAAGGGAAGGGGGAGAGGAAAGAGGCTGAGAAAACTGAAGTCCTTCCTGGTAAGTTTCATATCAAAGATTAGTGTTTGGCCCACAAACAGCTGTTACACCAAGTATTTGTATTAATAACAACGAATGATCATTTTTAAAAATCACGCGAGCCTGCCAACACTACATTTAGTGCTATTCAATATGCTTAGGTCGAAGTCCTTGTTAGACCTTTTCTAGTAGCCTTTAAAATAATGCTGTGCATTTGCAAATCTCTTTAGAGCTGACAAAGTGTTTTCATATTGAAAAGCTCATGCATAGTGGGCAGTCAGATTTGGTGGCACTTAATTTTTTTACTTGCCTTTGAATAATGCTCAGTTCAGGCCTTCCAAGGATTTGTCCTGCTTCAGGTTTATAATTTAAATCCTTATTTAAAAAAGCAATGATGTGCCCATAGCTCTTATCTTATTTCTTATCGGGGTGCAATAAAATAATAGATGTGGTTAGCTGTTATGACACATGTAAGTAAATAGGAAAGATACGGAAGTCACATGTGTGGCAAGATAGGCTATCTCCCAATGCCTTGTCCCCTAGAAGTCAACGTAAGTTCTGTGGATCTAGGATTAGAAAAATCCCCAACCATCTTTCATGCATGGCTGGAACTGTTCGACTTGGTGTCCTGGCCTCTGTCCAGTGCAAAGGGGAATTTCAGGAGCTGGTTCACATATCTGTAATTTTCCAGTTTCAGGCCATTTGTACAGTCTGAGAGCAGGCAGCCAATTGTATGTGCAAAGGGCAAAGGCTGCTTGATATCTTAAAACTATAAACTGCTGTGAGATGTTTCTAGATGAAGAGTTCAGGGAGCTCATTAATTCCATAACCACTGTGTTGTCATTAGTTATAGACTTAATATGTTCTGTTAGTATGGTTTGCAATATTAGTTTACTTGGAGGATCATTATGAATTATTGCTGTTATTCTACCACTGGGAAGTCTAATAAATTGGAGGAAATAAAGAGGATGATTTTGGCTTGTTTTTAATCCTAGTTAAGAGCAGCATTTGAAAAGCCAGAGCTAAGTGCTAAGAGAAATCTCCCAAATCACCCGACAGGGACCCAGCTGGGATGTGCTACATGGGCTGCGTGCTCCATCTTGGGAGCTTTCCGGTGTTCGTCCACGCGAGGGGGTCCTGTTCGTAATTAAAAGGCGACTATGGCTAGCCAGAAACCCCTGGTGGGAGAAGGGGAGGGGAGCAGAGGGTATTTACATAAAAAACACATCAATACTCTCTCATTTTGAAAAATAAACTCAGAGCTCCCATTGATAGCTACCCCTAATCCTAGCACTCTCCCTGAAGTTGCATATCTTCAGGGATAATTTTCTCTGTGCTCAGTTGTGACTTTGGCTTCCCATAAATGGTACCATACCACACACAACAACCCAAACTTGCTTGTAGCACAAGTATCTCTTGAACCTCTTTTTCATGTCAGTATACATAGACCCACTTTTTAGTTTTAAACTGCTGCGTTACATTACATAGTATAGATATACTCTATTTTTGCAGCCATTCTCCTATAACATATTAGATTCTTTCTGATGCCACCTGCTTATTAGAAACAATGCTGTGGGTTCCAGGTGTTTGGTATCTGTTATTTGCTGCCTAAGGCAGGGAGAGGAGAAAGGTATTTCCAGTAAAGTCTAAGGTTGGATGGATGGCCAACAGTGTTTGCATGAGTAGAAGGATGTTTCTCTTTCTACTTATCCTGGAGTGGGGAGAGGGGAGGAGGAGGGGAAATGGCTCTGCTACAATCATGAGGGAAATGTCTGTGGCCCATCAGGGGACACTTGTATTTATTCCAATGGGACAGTAAGATTATATTAACATGTTTCCATTTTTCCCTCTTTTCTATAAGAGTGAGAGAAATTTAAAAAAAATTATTGCAGTAACACACACATACATAGATAATGTAAAATTTGCCATTTGAACCATTTTTAAGCATATAGCTCAGTGGCATTGATTACAGTTGCAATGCAGTCCTACCATCATCACCATCCATCACCAAAATCTTTTCATTACCCCAAACAAAAACTGTTTCAGTTAGGCAATAACCTCCCATTCCCCAATTCCTCTAACCCCTGGTAACCTCTAATCTACCTTCTGTCTCTATGACTTTGCTTATTCTAGATATTTCATACAAGTGGAATCATACAATATTTGCCCTTTTGTGTCTGGCTTATTTCACTCAACATGATGTCTTCAAGTTTCATCCATGTTGTTGCATGGATCAGAACTGCATTTCTTTCAACATCTAAATATTTCATTGTATGTAAATATCACATTTAGTTTATCCAGTCATCTGCTGACAGACACTTGCATAATGCTGCTGTGAACACTGGTGGGGTCAAATGATTGTTTTTTTTTAGGAGGTACAGGGATTTGAACTCAGGACCTCGTACATGGGAAGCAGGCACTCAACCACAGAGCTGCATCCACTCCCCATCAAATGGTTTTTAAACTATGTTTTAGACTCAGTGAGAAATTTCTCTTTTAACCACCCTTTTATGACCTCTCAGGTTTCAATAGATTAATAGAAACAAATCTGCAAACTTAACATTTCAGCATTATTTTATGGCAAAGCTTACAGCACATTCTTTATAGCCAAATTTGTTGGTGTTAATTTCTGATTTTAATGACTGTGTTACCTTCTGGATCTGTGACTGATGCTTGGCTAGTTACATTGTGACAATACACAATGTCATATGAGCAGCCATAAAAGGGATGGAGTTTACTCCTAAATCATTAAAAGAGAAAATCCTATTATGGAGCATTACGATTTGATCACAAACATCATGAGAAGTGACTAAAATGACCTAGTAAAAGAATATTCATTTCGTCCATGGGTTTTAAGGCTTTACATTTCTCCTTAGCAGAAAGAGAGACTTTATCTAAGGGTCACATAGGACAGATAACAGGTGCTCTCACTGAAGGTTGTAAGCCCTCAATATCATAAAATAAATATTTGGTGCTTCATAAATTATGGAGAATAGATTTTACACTGATGACGTTGGTTCCGGAATACCATTTGAAATAGAAGAATGATTTCAGTAGTTTTTAGGTCATCTGAGAGCAAAGGGTACAGGGACTAATTGCTGAAGACAAAACCTTGCCCTCCTCCCCACCCCCAGTATCTAGGCGCAGAGATTCTTTGATCTAACTCATTCCAATATTTCAGATATCTCAAAGGGTTCTGAATGCAGTGAGAAAAAAAAAAAATTGGCTTTGAATTTTGACACTCATAACAGAGAGAATTTGTCCTTTTTTGGGGAAATTTGTTCATGATGTATGATGAGTTTTCTTTATGTGGGAAAGAAGGTGTGTGTTTGAGGTGTCCTTACAGGGGTGAGTGTTTCTGGATGCGTCTAGTTTGGGTTGTGCTCATTTGTGTTTCCCCACTGCAGAGTGATATCACATCCTCTTGGAGAATGCACATGTGGCTCCTCAAGTAGGCAGGGCAGCTTTGCTTATTGCCTGGCAACGCAGCCTGGCATTTCCAGTAGCCCAGGCTAAGGAAACAGGGGCTCTTCCTCGCACTTGGGGCACTTTTCTGAGAATGCGAATGAACCAGTCCCCTTTGAGGCTTTCCTGCTTTGTTATGCTAGTTTGAGTCCGGGGCTCCTGAACAGGCTTGATTCACTTTTTGTTCACAGGAGGAAAACAAACATTTCTCCCTGGTCTATTAAGTAATCAACAAATGTTTACGGAGTATCTGCTATGTGCTTTCAGTTGTGCCGTGTGCTTTTGAAGATATAAAGATAAATCATCACACTTTATCTTTACCTAAAAGCCCCAAGTCAGACAAAGCTCAGGATTGCTTCCTGACTTCCAGAAACACCTAACACATCAAGAGGGGAAGCAAAGGCTGGCACAGTATGCAGCTCTGGCCTTGACGCTGCCTGAACTTGACTCCGTGCCCACTCTCCTTGTCTATGCCTCAGAGCCCTAGCCAGTCTGCTGCGTCTGCTCCTGTCCCTCTGGACTGTGGGCCCCCCACGCACCCTCTCCTATCTGTTCTGGTCAGAACCCAGCTTCGCTGTCTACGGATCCAACCCCTGCCCACTCCAGAGCCTGCCCCCAGTCGTGGCTTCACTCTGGTGACTCCGATTCTCATTCCCCTTCCAACTCACAGCCTGAGGCTGAGCCACGTTATATTCCAGCAGTTCTCAAGGGGAGAAGGGCAAGCGATGCGTATGCCTTCGTGAACAATTATTGCCTCTGGAGGGGACTTCGTAGTCCTGTCCCAGGTAGCTGTGAACATGTACTGGTGATGTCAGTTGTTGGAGCATCGTGGTTAGGAACACACTCTGGAGTGAGATAGCCCTGATTCTATCTCCATTACTAGCTCTGAAGAGGTTATTAAACCTCAGTTTCCTCAAATGCAAATATATATTTATATTTACACATTTCCTCAAATATAAATATATATCTCACAGGGCTGTTGTGAGCTAGGAAATGTATATAATACCTTTAGCATATAATAAATGCTCAGTTATGTACCCCCCTAAAAAACATGTTCTTAATCTATTCCTGTCTGTCTGTGCCTACTGTAGATAGGAGCTTTTGAGGAGGTGACTTCAGTTAAGATGTAGCCCAAATGAATAGGATGAGTCTTAATCCAATTGCTGGAGACCTTGTAAAGAAGGTGAGAGGGAGAGAGAAGCCACGGGGAGCAGCCAAAAGCTGCAAGTCAGTGAAACCCAAAAGAGAAAGACACCACCATGTGCACTGTCATGTAACAGAAAAGCCAAGGACCAAGGATTGCCAGCAGCCAGCCCCAGAATGCCACAGTCTTCTGGGAAAAGGCAGAAAACTTTGCTGATCCCTTGATTTTGGACTTCCCCTGGCCTCAAAACTGTGAGTCAATAAATTCCCATTGTTTAAGCCAACCCATTGTATGGCATTTGTTTTAGTAGCTAGGAAACTAATACACTCAGTAAATCACAGCTATTACAAGCATCGTTATTCTCTTGGGAATTATTCATGGCTAGGTATTATTAAATCATGCCTTCCTAACTCAGAAGTGATGCCACGAGCTTCGGTTACTCTTTCTAATTCATTTCAATATTGATTAGGCATCTTCTATGAGCAAGGAACTCTCAGGATATGAAGATGAATAAGTTTTGAGTCCTGCAAAAGGGCTTGCTGGTGGAAACCCAAAACAATGTTATTAAAAGGCCAAAAGTGACAAATGGTGTAAGGGAGGAGCAAAGTCCAGTAGAGGCAGAGGGAAAGCCAGGTCTAATGGCTCAGAGCATTGGGAAAGTTTTCATCAATGAGAGCATCACATCTGGGCCTGAAGGATGCCACTGTTTCAGTAGACAAGGGACATACAGGAATTTGTATGGGCATTGAGGCAAGAGAGCTTATTTAGGGGCAAGAAGTCAGTGCTGTTTAATTTTGAGGTCTTATAAATGCACAACTGGGGACAAATCATAGATGGTCTCAAATGTCATGATCTACAAGTTTAGATTTTATTTTATTACAGGTAAAAGGTGTTAAGCAGGGTAGTGGCAAAATCGGATCACATTTAATGAAAGGTTTTCTAGAATGGTGCATGAGATAGATTGGAGCTGGCATAGGCCTTGAAGAACTGAGAAGAGGGATTAAATGAGTGCATTTGTCTAGAGAGGAATGGAGCCTATCTTGGGCTATAAGAGTGGAGAGATATGAGAGTCATTTCAGAGGTTGAAGCAAGAGGATTGATATCATTTGGAAGGTATGGAAGGAGAAGAGATTGGAATACATTTGAGTCTAGGAGACTGGGAGACTGTGACACAATTACCATAGAAAGGAAAAAGGGTAGGAATAGGTGTAGGGGATAAAGAATGATGATTGGTCCCATTTTGTCCCTGCAGGCATGATGTCTAGTACTAGTTGACATCCAGGTGGAAATATCCGGGAAGGTTTTGTAAGGTAGTGCTCCTCAGATTTTGGAGTCTAGCTTGTTACTAAATCCATGTAGCTAGATTCTTTCTCACACTTTTTGGATTCAACATCATTTTTGCATTTCGCTTCTTAGCATCCAATACCATCTTTTCCTTTTGAAGGCCTGTCCAATGGTATGGTTAGAGAATAATTACCCTGACTGACCTCGTGTGTGCCTGTGCTTATTATAGGTCAGTCTATAAGAGTGCACACGATTGCTTATCTGGCCTTAGTTTCTTAACCGGTAAAATAGGGTTAGTAATAGCCAGCGTATCTATCTCCTAGAATGGTTATATGGCCAAATGAGAATGTTGCTGAAGCACAAATAAAGTGCTGAATGAATAAAATAAATCATCCTCATACTAATCATCAAAAGTCCATAACGGATGCCCCTAGTGTGATTTTTTAAACTCATTCTCCCATTGCTTCCTATAAAATAGGAAATTGCCGAATGCGAACTCCTTTTTTTTTTGGCATTAGTCTGTGAATCATAGATTTATTTCTTCTAAAGTGACAATTAAAGCAAAGAGAAAGAAAGCCCAACTGCATAAACACATCCATTTCTATTTTAAACTCAAAGTGCATCACCAAAACCACAAAACCCCAAATCAAATTTAGCTCCTTCCGAGCCCAGGTCCAACCCTCGGGCTCTCCCGGAGGCGAGCTGCTGGGAAAGTGTCTGGGCTCCCGGCCCAAGCGTGTTTAAACGGCGTTTTCCTCTCCCCTCCCCACGCCTTCCCCCCCGCACACCTGCTTGCAGAGCGCCTTCCTCTCTGGCCCAGGCGTCTGGATTCGGGCGCGACCACCTGTTAGGGATGACGCAGGTCCAGCCCTACGCACATCCTCGCCTTGTTGCTGTCTTCAGGGTCCCCGACTGTGTTGATTCACCCCACAGGACATTATTTTTAGCCTTTATCTCTTAGAGGTTTTGTTTTCTTTCCGCCACCTCTTGACCCGAGAGCTGGAAATAAAGTGCGCCTTCCATAAAGACGAGAAAGTTGTCAGCCATTTCCTTCCCGCTCGCCCCGAGGCCCGGGGAAGGCGCAGCAAGTCCCAATTCCCAGGGTCCCGCAAACGCGCGCACTGGAGGAGAAAGCCTGGCTTCCTCAGTGCACGACGGAGCACAGCGGCTGCCTGCGCTGGGCAGCTGCTTTTAACAAGAGTCTTGAAGATGCTCTGGGGAAATGAAATAAAAGGAAAACATGATTTTCCTCTCCTTTTGATCATGGTTTCTGGATTCAAACAGCTGGGTGAATATAGGTAGCTTGCTTACTTCCTTTTTTTTTTTTTTTTCCCCTTGGAAGTAATTAAAAGAAACTCACAGACAAGGGGAGAAATTGCTTTTGGCATGAAATCATGTGACACCATAGTTTCTTTGGCCTGGAGACCTAGCCTTTCCTATGGAATAAAATATGGGAAGGTGTTTTGTAAATTGTAAAATGGTAAGTACATTTCAGGAATTGAAAATTAAGGTTTATTTTCTCTGATTCTGAAGTGAATATACGTGTGTAGATGATTCAAATAGATTAGAAAGATACAAAGATGAAAGAGAAACGTAAATGAAATAAATCCCCGCATCCTTTTCAATACAAGAATCTACTGTATCTATCATTCATCCAATTGCTTATTCATGAACTTAAAAAAATTTTTTTTTTTTTTGGCTATTATCAATATTACTACAGCTAATTTCCTTGTACCTTTATCTCGGTGAACTATTCCATCATTATCTTTCAGGTTAAATTCTAGAGGTGGAATTACTGACCTAAGGACATGCATGTTTAAGGTTTTGGCACACGTTGACAGACCACTTTGCAGAAAAGGGTACCAATCTATAATTTCTCCTAAGGTGTATGAAATTATCCATTTTCATAAACCCTTGTCAACTCAGAATTGTGTCCATCTTAATCTTTGTCAGTCTGACCATTCTTTTTTATTGGCCGGCTTGAGGATCTTTGAATAGTTTTGAGTGAAAAGTTTTGAATTTCTTAGCTAGTTGTATTTTTAAAATTGATGCTTATTTTTATCTCCTTCCAGTTTTTCCTAATAGGTTCTTTTCTTTTAATAGTTGTTTTGTAAAAATCATCTTTCTATTCAAGATATTACTTGTTTTTTCTTATCTATGCAAATATCTTCCCAATTTGTCATTTGCCTTTCCAGCTTGTTTATGGTGTCTTTTTTGTTGCCATACACAAGTTGTTTTGTTTTCTGTTGCTTTTTCTTAAGTAGTAACTCCTTTATGGTTTCTGCTTTTTGTGTCTATTTGTTTTGTCCATTGGGTGACTTTTCCTGTTGCTGAATGTAAGGCTTGTTTCTAAGCAGGCTTTGGAGGGAGACAGAAGTTAATCTTTCTCTCTGTCTCATATTGACTAAGGTGCAGAAAGGTTAAATCACTTGCCCAGGTCTGTAAATGGGAATAATGAGACTTACTTCACAGCTCTGGGAGGGTTCAGTGAGGTGAAGTGGGTTTAGGAGTTCGGGCCTCAGTACCGGGCTTGCCAAGAGGAGGGGGAGGCTGCTGGTTTCCTTTCTCCTTTTCACCTCCAAACTGAGCTAGGCGTTGAGTTGGTTAAGTTTCTCTAAAGAAGAGAATGAGGGGGCTGAGTGGTTTTATTGACTGGTCTTGCTTCAAATTCATGAATGCCTCACAAATATGTGGGTCTCAGGATGTCACAGAGGCACCAAGTGACTGCCAATATTTTCTCTGCTTTAGCAACTTTTTTTTCCTGGAAAAAAAAAAAAAGAGTAGATAATTCCTGTTCCTGCGTCCTCATTAAATTATAAATATTTGAAAGAATGATTAATCATATGGCAACATGAAACCCTCCTTATGGATTATAAACTGAAAAGATAGAACGTGCTTATGCTGGTGTGAAGAACCCAGGATAAAGAGGGAGAAAGGAGGATACTGAAAATGCTAAAGAGACTCTTGGGAAGAAGCATTTCACTGGAACTCCCTACAGGACAAACCTCTTGGAAAAAGTTCTACCAGTTTATGTCTTCTAGGCTTACCTTTATGCTGATGAAAGTGAAGCTTAGTCATTTCTGGGGAAAAACACAAAAGGCTATTTCTGCAACAACAGTCACCTTCATTAGCATATCCAAAGCTTTAGTTGTATATTGTAAAGATAGAATAAAATATGAAAAGATAGCCCACTAAGAGGTTTACTTTATTTCGCCCTTCAGCTACCTTTAAGTTTTCATTTTTTCCTAATAAATTGTGACGTTCTAATTTTCATGTCTTTACAAAGAAAGTACATTTCTAGGGAGGTTTGATTTCTCTGCCAAGTGTACATTTTGAAGCACCCTGCACCTATGTTTGCATGCACAACGTGATAAAGGGGATAAAGCCAATTAACAAGGTAACCTAAAATATGGGAGCCCACCTTAGCTTTACATATCAGAATATCTAACATTGGCATGGTTATCTCAGCCTGAACTTTACATGGCTACTGAGACATTTCTAACTTCATTTTGCATGTGTAGGCATATTCTATTTTAGGACTCTATTTTTATATTCATAATTAGACAAGTTAATGTATGAAATATTGAGCTTTGCAAGATAACTCTTGTCTCCAATTCCTTAATAATCTATCTCCTGGTCCTCACACAAGTAGAACTTAAATTTCACAAACTTATTTGAAATCATCACTACAATAAGAGTAAGGAAAAATTCTACATCTCTCATTAAAAGATAATCCAAAGATGAAATAGAAGTGGTTTCAAAAGCCTAGAGTACAAATTATAATAGCACTTATATAAAATTAATTAAAGTAATAGGATGTTATTTGATACCTAGTATTGATTGATTACCTCATCCAACAAATATTTATTGACTGACTACAATGTGTAAGACACTGTCCTAGGTGCTGAGGATGGAATATAAAGTACACAGGATCCTTGGACACCTGGAGACCAAATTCTTCTGGAGTTCAAGGGGAAAACAGATAACAAATAGGTAAATATAAAAAGAAAATGATTTTAGATAGTGGTAAGGGGGTAGATACAATGAAATAGGGAGAGGTAAGAGATTGTGACTGGGGTTTTAAGATGTTTGGTGGCAAACTATAATACACAGGTTGGGTTGGGAGGTAACAGTTGTGCTGGGATCTGAGTGACAAAGCACGTGCAGAGCTGGAGAAGAATTTTCCAAGCAGAAGGAACAGCCAGTGCAAAGGACCTGAGATAGGAGTGACCTTGTGGTTGCTACATGAATAACAGATTGTAAGGAGGCATGACTAAAATGGCAGAAATGAAGGTGGGGAGAAATGGGTGATTTTGCAAGGTGCTAAAGATACTGGTCACAATACTTGCTGATGAGTTGGATGTTTGAAATAATGAAAAGAATATAACCGAAGGAATTCCCTCAGCTAGGCACTGTGCTAGAGATGCTACATATTACCTCTCAATTTTCCAATAATGCTATCACTTTACATATGAGGAAAGGAAGACTCAGAAAAGTGAAATAAATTGCCAAAGTCATGAATCTATTAAGGGTCCACATTTGTAGATTTTTTAAAGAACATTCCAAACCACATGGCAAACGAATACTTTCCAACTGGGTTCTATTTCATGACTTGAGGTTAGAGTTTGGGGAGAGGATGGGTTGTTGCATATTTTAATATCCTATTGGCCATATATAAGTCAGGTTGTCCTACTAGATGCCAGCACAATTTCCCCATCAGCATCTTTCTTTCACTCTTTTTTCACCATACCATCTAATGACCCTTCACCTAAATCTTATTTGATGATATCCTTGAAGGAAGAAAAGTGAGAAAATTCTTGATCACCTTGTGCCACTGTGCATATAGTCTGCTTTTTAGACCTTCTACATATCTTACAGATTCCGTACTATCATTCTTGTTTTACAGAAGACCAACCAGAGGCTCGAAAAAAATAGGCACTTTATCTCAGATAACAGAACTAACAAATGACAAAAACAGGACAAATACAATATATACTACAATACTTTTCCACCACTTCATGCTATTAGTGTTTTCATCTCTCTTCTACTTTTTTCTAGTATCTTTTCTCATTGGTTGTGTCATATAACAGTCTTCCCCATTTGCCACACTGAATATATATTAAAAATTCCAATTAATAATATTGATTTCCAATGATGACAAGATATTCCTCTGTGTGTGTATGTGGGGGGGGGGAGAGTGCGAGCGTGCATGAGAGATATTAGCTAAGAAAGTGAGACTTTTTAACTAAGAGAGTAAATATGTAATGGTTGGGTTTCAGGGAATTTGTTTTGTGCTTGTGTAGGGAAACGTTCCTGAGACCCTTCAAATCCTAAGATGTAGACCGTCCCAACTCCACAAAGTAGGACTTTTATTTATAAAGATTTAAGAGCTTTAAACCACCATTTCCCCTCGATGTAAATTGTAAATGGGAGGAAAGCTTGTTTTATTTCCTTTGCTTCAATATGATATTAGTCCTAGTGATGATTTTCATTTCAATTAGTCTAATTTTTTTTGAGTAACTACTTTCAATCATTTTTGAGGGTTTGAGTAAATAACATTCTTAGAATTTTGTTCTTTTTCCTTTTGGTCTCCATTATATATAGTGGGTAATGCATTTATTTGGGAATCATTTTATGACCCTAGTATTTATCTGAATTCAACAACCACCCAAGCATAATACAGTATTACTGAGGACTTTCAAACAAGGGAGAGGAAATTTTTAACTCTCCACATGCTTGCTTGCAGTTTTCAGATACGGGATATCATTTAAAAGAGACTTTTAGTTGCATTAATTTTTGTGCTTCTGGTAACTTTCTAGGTGACAACTTTCTCGGCGTGTACGAGCAGCATGGGCCAAGAAACTGTTTTGTTTTTAACCCCGGGCTTGCAGACATCAGACTGCTTCCTTTCATCCCTTGGAATGTCAGAAATTTATGAACTTCTTTCTCCGGAGATGTTTTTCTCTTGCAGGATTATTACAGTGAAAGTGGTATTCTGTTTACTTGTTGCTGAGTAGTTTTCCAAATTCAGTTACAACAGAAATAAAAGGTAACCAACCCCCATTTCTTCTACCAGTCATCATCATCAACAAGAACAACAAAATCAACTCTCACAGTCTTTTCTGGCACAAGGACATTTTACATGAACCTTCTCAAAGGGTTGAGATTTAATACCAAAATGCACTGTTACGTTTGTAGGGTTTGCCTTGGGTTAAGAACAGGGAAGTGAGTTCTCTAGAAATATGGTTTAGTCACTGCCTCATGCAGTAAACTTGATATGCATTAAATTCCATTGTCTACTAAATAGCAATCTTCACAGAAGGTTACAGGTTTTTACTAAACAAAAGTGATAAGGGATTTGAGGACAGAGGTATTTAGCGCTCACGGACTATCACTACCCCCTCCCCCCATTTCCTAGCTGGGCTAGATTGAATTATGTACCCTAACAAAAGGCATGTTCTTAATCTTAACCCGTGTTCCTGTCAGTGTGAGTACATTTGTAAATAGCGTCTCAATATGTTAAGGCAGGGTATGGACTCATTTGTGAATAGGCTCTTCAGAGATTCCATTGAGGTGTGGCCAAATTGAATGGGGGCAGGGCCACTCCCTATTGCTGGGGTCTTTATCAGCAGAAGAAATTTGGACACAGACTTCAAAGAAGCCACAGGAGGAGATCGAGGGCATTGCCAGGTGACAGGAGGCAGAGATGCAAGCCAAGGAACCCCAAGGATTTGTGACAAGCCAGCACCAGAATGCTACACTCTAGGGAAAACGCGCGGCCTTCCCAGCACTTTGATTTTGGCCTTCTAGCCTTCAAAATGGTGAGGCTATTAATGCTGGGTGTTTAGGTGAACCTATGGTGTGATATCGGCCACAGCAGCCTGGCGAACTGAGACACCAGCCTTGTTGAGGTTCTGTTGGAACCTAGTTACAATGTAACCTGGTTACAATGACTAGTTCTGGTCAATGGGGATGGGTGGAAGTGATGTAGGCTACCTTTAGGCTTGGCCAAATAAGTTCCTCTGCCACTCTTCTTTCTTCTCCTCCCTCGCTGCACAGCACCTGGGAAACTTGTGCTAAGATGGCAGCATCAGAAGAGGCAGGGTGCCTAGAGAAAATTTTCCTGGAGAAAATTCTGGTTGGACTTGATGTGAGCTGTGCTCAGTTACCCTATATTTTGCGTTTTCTTTTTTATCTCACCATAGCCTATGTTAACCTATGACACATTTTTCAAATTTGTTTCATAGCAGAACTATTATTCATATTTTCATCATCATTGCAAACAGTGCGTTGGAAACTTCCCTGGCTGTGAAGATTTTATTTCTACAATCTCATCATTCTTATCCCAGTAATTTAGACATGTATCTGGAAAAGCTTTGGTTGCAATGTATTGGCAGCTTCTGTGCTTTGCAAAATATTACTGTAGATTTTGAAATGCCCAGACAATGTGAGAGTTGAGAAGGAGGAGATGTAGAATCAGTTTCCCTTTGGAGTTATGCATCTTGCATACAACACATAGTAGGAGGAACATTTATGAAAATTGTGCTGGAGGGGCATCATTTACAATTATGACCTATAAGTAAGTAGGAATCAGTTTTGGTCAAATTGGGTTTGAAAACCAGCCCTAGAGGAAATGTTATCCCCATTATCTATCCCAACTTTTATTTTTATGTCTTGATCCCTCCCCAGCCTCAAGCCATCCTCTGTGTCCACATGGCACCATTCCATGGGCTACCCTCATAATTAATTTCTCTTCTCAATTTCCTATCAAAATGTAATTGTCTTGGGTGCCATTTCTTCAGGAAATACCTAATAAACTAACTAAAAACTTTATTCATTTATTTGCAAATCAAACATTAATTGAATACCTTCTGAGTGTCTGCTAATAGTGCTAATGGTGGGTGACATCCCAAGCAATTATCCTGCCCCAATGATATTTCTTTCCCTTTTCCTTTGAACTGCTTATTTTGAAATTATTTCAGACTTAGAGAAAATTTTCAAAATATAGTACAAAGAGTTCCCATATACCCTTCACCCAGGTTCCCCAAATGTTAAAATTTTTATCACATTTATTTATTCTTCTCCTATTTCTTTTTCTGAAATTTTTAGTAGTAAATTGAAGACACAGTGTCTTTTACCTCTAAATCCTTCCAAGTTTCCTAAAAATAAGGATTCTCTTATGTAACCATAGTACAATTATTAAAATTAAGAAAGCAACACAGAAATAACAACTAATCCAGCAGTAAGCAAATGTTGCCCTCCATCTATGTTTATAAATAAAGTTTTATTGAAAAACAGTGACATGATTCATTTATGTATTGTCTATGGTTGCTTTTGCACTACAATGGCATCAGAGTTGAGTAGCTGTGGCAGAGAGTATATGACCCACAAAGCAAAAAAATATTTACTCTCTGGCCCTCTAGAGAAAAAGTTTTGTGACCCCTCATCTTTAAACCTTATTAAGTTTCATTTGCCCATAATGTCTTTTACTGCAAAAGAAGAACACAAGTTTTCTCATTCAATATCCTATCCAGGATCACATGTTACGTTTGGTTATGTCTCTTCTTTCCCACAGAAGAGTTCGTGGGGACCTCCTTTGTTGCTCATGGCCTTGACATTTTTGATAACTACAGGCTAAATGGCCTAGACTGTACCTCAATTTGGGTTTGTCTGAAGTTTCCTCATGATTAGTTAGATTCATGTTATGTATTTTTGGCAAGAATAGCCCAGATATGATGTCGTGTCCTTCTCAGTGCAACAACAGAGGCACCTTATGCCAATTTTTCCAGTTACTGGTGATGTCAATTTTGATAACTTGCTTAAGGTGGTACCTGTGAGGTTTTCTCCACTGTAAAATTACCGCTTTCTCCCTTTACACTTAGTAAGTACCTTATGAGAAAATATTTTGAGCCTATGTAAACATCCTTTTTTCTGATCAAACTTTCACCCAATAGTTTAGCATCCATTGCTCTTCTCTAAAACAATTATTACTATGGTGGTTGCCAAAAATGAATTTTAAAATTTTCTTATTTCTCTACTTTTCCCAGTTTGCATTTTATTGTTAGAAAAAGCATTCCCTTTTTCCTTATTTACTTTCTTATTTATTTGTATCAGTATGGACTCATGGATTATTAATATTAGTTTTTGGTTTACTGTTAATCTCTTGCTCTCATTGTTTATTTTGATGCTAAAAATGTTCCAGGATAATTTTGTTGTAAACACTGAGTCAATAGGGACTAACTGGAAATACTAGTGGGCAGGCGCGGTCTTAAACATCACTTAAACTCTATGGCCTAGCATAGAGCCTGGAATAATAAACCTTTTTTGAAGTCAGGCCCTTACCCAAATGAATAAATCCCTAAATTTGGAGTGTCGGGCATTGTGTTAGGCTTAGCGAAGGCATACTTTGGATTGGCGCTTCCATACCCTTCAAATTCCAGCTGGCTTGAGTTGGAATAATGAGAATTGTCTTTCTTTTTTTTGACTAATATTTTCAGAGTAATGAGGTTTACTTACTTCTGAGACTTTAAAAATCCTGACGGTAAACATGGCATTCCCTGGACACGTTCTACTTCCAGCTCAGGGGGAAGAGGCCTGAATTCCCTCGTGGTCTAGAAAGCTCTCCGTTTTATAGAAGTATTTGGAAGTGATTATCCCTAGGGATTCAGAAAAGCCTTTTTTTAAAAACATTTACACGAAGCTAGTAAAACTGAGTCAACAGTGAAACCAGTTCTGTGTATTTGCTTCATCTCTGTTTCTCAAAATCTATAAAAACTAATCACAATAGTGGTTCTAAGAAGCCAAATCCTCCCATTCAACCTCCCTCCTGCTCCATTCTCTTTCCTACTTTGCCAACAGGGGGAAATTACTGATCACGCTCTGCATTTGAGGTTATGGTTATCATTTGCGATTTGCCCTTGGAATCAGCGAATGGGCCGAGATGGACTCGGCCTGTTTGGGAATTCTGGGACTGTTGCTTGGGACTGTCTGTGTCTGGAAGGAAGTCATGAGTAGTGAGGAGGAAATAGCTGAGACTGGCTTAGAGGAAGTGTAATATTTTCCCTATTCCTAAGTCAAGTCTTTGCTTTTACCGTCAATAAGTGATAATAACTCAGAGGATACAACCTTAGTAATCCATTTCCTTAAGTAGGTGTCCTGTATGGGCATGCTGTTTACTTGCTGGCAGACATCAAGGTGTCTAACCGGGCTCCAGTAGGACTGATTTCCAGATGGTCAGTTTTTGTACCTCTGTGTACCGCTGCCCACCTGCTCTCCTCTCCAATCTGAGATATAGAATTGGGCAGAGATTGATCTTCCCTTTGGCTCTATGACCTGACAACGACGGAGATTTAGGTGCATAATTGTCCTTGCTTTCTGATTAGCTCATGCATTGCCACCGGGTCTTGGAGTGAAATGTGTCCACTGTGTCTCAGTTTTAGAGAATCATTATGCGGGAGGTAATAACATTTCTTTCCCTAGAATTAGGATTCAAAGAGATATCTACTGGTTTTGGAGAGCTAAACCCAAGTTGTGTGTGTGTGTGGGGGGCACAATATGATCATCAGATATGTGAAAAGCAATTGAGAAGTAACTGTAGAGAACGACTTTCCTCCATTGCTTTGCCCAGGACTGCTAGGCATTGCACTTTGGCATTTGATTGACAGAGCTCCCTTTAGTAACTCCGTTGCTCTCCCCCGCCCCCCTTCTTCTGTTTTCCTTCTGAGCGCGCCTTCAGCTAGTGCTCAGTCTCACCCTGTATCATCGGCGCATGTCATATAAAAGGTTGTTCCAGATTGTGATGGACCTTCACGTAGGTGGAAGCTGCAACCCAGGCCATAACCATGGACAGGCTCCGGCCTATTCCCTAGCAGCCCAGGTTCACACAGGAGTGGCAGGAAGCTGCTTCCAGCAGGCTAAGCCCTAAGGAGGAGACGATAACAGTCGGAGAAGCACCTGGTAGCAGAGGCACTTCATCCAGGAAGAAAACAGGATCTAAAATATAAACAACATCCTCACAACACGAGCAAGTGCACAGCTCACTCCAGAGTTTGTTCGAGTCTATTTTTACAAGGCTTTCATGGGAATCTTTATTGAAACAGGAAGGTGGTCAAAGAAGAAGCAAAGCTTCAAGATTTCCGGTGGACATCATCAAAAGTTTCATTATTATTATTATTTAAGCACAGGAGTACAACCAATCATGTCATAGCTATAATGTTGAACTTGTTTTTTTAACTGAGTAAAAATGTAAATGCCTCACAACTGAAAATATTTTAAGGGAAATGATGTAAATGGGAATGAAACAAAAAGAACAAAGGCTTTTGATGATCTTGTCTTTTTAAAAGCATCTCTTCCAAAGCAGATGTTATCTTTATTAAACATCAACATATTAGTAGCAAATGATGACATTTATTAAGAGTTCACCATTCCAGGCATTGCACAAGGTGTTTCATGTGCACTATCTCATTTAACTCCAGGTGGGGAGGAAACGTGTGCACAGAGCGGTGAGGAGCTCTCCCAAAGTCTCACAGCGAGAAGTGTTGGCTGCAGGATTGGACCCCAGGCAGTCTGGCTCAGAGCTGCTCCCTTGTACGTTACACTCTTGGTCTATTTAGACTATCCTTACTTTTCAATAGCCATTGTATTACATCCATGATTTTCTTTCAAGACCTTGAAATGAGTAAATGAATCAAGAGCACTATATTAATTTCATTTATTATAAGTATTAATCTCTCTTAAATTGTAGATTCAGAAGATCATAATACTAATGAAAACTTCATGCCAAAGTCATTTTTTTTTCTTACAGCAGTGAAGCAGTTCTGGTAACATCAGTCAATTCCCCTATGCAGTTGTTGAAGAGTCTGGTCTGAGCTTATTGCTATAATTTATCAATAAAAACATTATTTCTACTTTAGAACTTTTTTATGTTCTTGTTTATTATAAGAGAAAGCAACTAGGAAGAAGACATGGTCGATAACCTTGCTGGTTCCTGTTGTTCAAAGCAGGGCCCTCCTTCTAGTTTCAGCTATTGCTTCACTTGGGTTTCCAGGGACATTTCTGGGAAGATATGAAATCTCTAGCGATAAAGTCTTTCAGAAGTAGATCTATCCTGCCATCTTGAAAACAGCCTGCCTCGGCTAATTAGAAATGCTAATTAGCAATAGCTCATTTCATTAAAAATAAATTGGAGAGAGTAGCCGAAGATTTAAAGAATGATGATAAATCCTATCTTGTCCCAACCATCATCACATTATTAATTTATTTGTTGTCACAGCAAATACTTATTGTGTAATACTATGTACCAAGTGACGTTCCAGCTAGAGTAGTAAACAGAAAAACGCCACTGTCCTGCGGGAGCATACACTCTAAATATTGCATTGTTAAGTGGCTTGTATAATTATTGACTAAAAGAATAAATGATACAAAATGACAATAATAAAAACAGAACTGCTTTGTTAAAAATTTAACAGGCATAGCGGTGTGCTGGGCCTTTTATATGTATTAGTACTTTAATCCTTAATACTCCTTATATATAAAAAAAAAACATAAGTAGGTTTTAACCTACAAAAATGTAAATTTTATCATTCAACCAAATGCAATTAATTTTTTCCCATTTTAAAGATGAAGAAAAGGAGAAACCTAAAGAAACGGATGGATTTCTTCAATACTACGTCGACAAAATGGTGGAGCTGGGATTCAAACCCAGAGCCCCTGACTCCAGATCTTTGCTCTAAATCGCCATAATATGCTAAACCAAAAGACAGAACTTAAAATTAAATACGACCAGATGTACAGGACATTGGTTTGAAAGAAAACTGGCAGGTGTTAATACTATCAATCTGGATATTAATACAATATGGTCAGCTCCCACTGGCTTCACTTTATTTTCATCATCTCTAGATGACAATAGCATTTAGTCCTTGTATTGATTTCCAGGTGTCAAGATAAGGCCTGGAGGGAGAGCTTCCTTTCATAACTAACCCCAGTGACTCATTTATCTTTCTCCCCATGATAAAAAATTCCAGGGAGTGTTATGGGGAATTAACATAGACTGCTGGTCATATTTTGCAAAGGTTCATTAACTCACAAACTCTGACCTTCCCGAAGGCATACCAGTAGACTGGGGCCACCACCTAAAGGTTCCCCATGACTCTTTTACATGGGGCAGGACTGATCCTTGCTAAGAGTTAAGGAGCCTTAGCTTCCTGCAGGAAATCTGCGGCCGAATCCAAGACCTAGAGCGGAAACATTAAGTGTATCGTGGGAGAAAAGGAAAGCAAAGTGCTAAAGTTGTTACTCTGAACAGAGGATATTGGAGCATCCTGCAGAAAACTTCCTGTTTAGCCAATAGACTAGAAAACAAGGTAGAAAACACTTAACTTCAATGACTATTGTGTAAATATATTTTTATACTTTCATTATCTTGGGCTGGACTTACTCATGAGAATTCATGGTTTTCCAAGGTAAGGGATTAGTAATTGAATCACACCCAGCCTCCCATCTTCCTTGTTTTGGTGGCCACACCAAATCCTTGGGTCATTTCTGTAGGCTATCCCTAAGCCTTTCCTCAGGAAGGCATTTACTTTGGCATGTATTAAACACACTGTTGGACAGATTTAGAGAATGCACTTTAGGTATTTTGTTTCAACGATTCACTATCCTGCCTCCTCCAGGGTCAGGCTAGGGGAACCTTGACGTTTAAATGAAGTTACGCTGCTATTTATGCTTTTGATTTTTAAATACTTTTGGATGGTGGAATAAGATCAAATTCAAAAGGAAAATTGAAGTTTTAAATTCCTCTACTAAAAATTTAAGAAAAATTTAAGAAAATTTCAGATATTTGGCTAAACACAGCCAAAGGGCTTTCCTGAATGCCATTATGCTGTGACAGGAAATTACCCAGAGTAAAGACTTTCTCAGTTGGTTTTGAATGGATTGCTTTGTATGAAGTAAGGCAGGAATGGCTCCAATGGGAAAGAGTGGAAAGCTAATACTTTTGTTTGGGTTTGTTTTTTGGGGGTAAGCCAGGGAGTAAAGAGTTTATGAAAAAACAAGAAAACGGGAAAAGTAGAAAGGCCAGGTGCCTTCAGAGGCTGCATCTTCCCAAAGCTGATGGGAAACAGCATTCTTCCTTGGGGTCTTTGATGCTGCTGGTTAACTCTAGGGAGAGATTGGGATAGGCCAACCCCAGTTCCCACGATGGTGGTTAAGCCTAGGACAGCTAGGAGAGGTATGAAGAGAGGCACTGCTCTAGACATAAACTCACAAAGATAGTATAGGAAAAGAATTTAAGGACATGCCATAGGGTAGGCAAAGGAGTAAAGAGTTTATTAAGAAAGAAGAAAATGAGAAAAGTACACGGTCCGAGGCATGGACCATGGGCGTACTGCAGGGTGAGTTGCAGCAGCTAATACCTTTTTAAAAAAATCTTTAAAAAAAAATTCTCTTAGCTAATACCTTTTGACTCACATCAGGGCCTCTTTATAATGGTTATGAGTGGGCTGGCTAGCCCCTTTCCCTCTAAGATGTTTTTCATCTTCCCTTCTACCCCACAAATTAAAGTTTACCCCTCATTCTTTTTTTTGCCATCTTGTTTCTTCTGAACTTTTCTGATTAAAAAGTACTAGCAACAAATGGGTAGTTAAGGACAGAGACGTGTCTTTCATATAAATCAGCAATGATTAACACCATACTTAATCTTGTTTAGTGTCTGTTGGACATCCTGTTCTCTTTATATT
Organism: Tolypeutes matacus; assembly: GCA_026826555.1. Lineage (NCBI taxonomy): Eukaryota > Metazoa > Chordata > Mammalia > Cingulata > Chlamyphoridae > Tolypeutes > Tolypeutes matacus. The sequence goes on from JAKSZT010054478.1 coordinate 10,476,814, forward strand.
CTTTCAAGCACCATAGATTTGAACATAAACTGGCATCTGGAGACAACTCGATGATGGTACAATTTTTGTTAAATAATATTTAGTTGCCTTCTGACCTTTCTAAATATGGTTTCATATATTTCTTTTAGCTCTAAAGGATCTGTGATGATTTATAACAATTGTAAAAATAACAATAAGACCTACCAGTTGTTGAGTGCTTATATACACTCTGCACAAGGTTAAGTACTTGGCCTAAACATGCTGTTATCCTACACGTGGCTAACTAGTCTCTTACCCTGGTTGCTAATTTTGTTGACCTCCTCTACCCTATTTCAGTCACCTACCCCAATGGATCTACCTTGGATCATGTTGTCCTTTTATGTTGCTCCATCTTTCTCTGACTCCAATCCCTTTTCTTTCTGACTCCTCCATGCAGGAGCTCCTCTTATAGCTGTTCTTTGGTCTTATTGTGATCTCTAGTCCTTGGACCCCTAATCTCTCCCTATCAGCTCCCTCCCATCTTGATATCCTTCCTAAGTAGCTTAGATCCTACATTTCATTTCTTCATTCACTTCTTTTGCCAATATCCTAGATATCTTTGCTCTGGCTTTCACTGTGCTGGTTTCACTTGATTGCCCACAGGACTGAAATTTTAGCACATATAGTTAGTTCATGCAAGGCTCTCATTTTGTTTAATCTTACTTATATTATTTAGTTATGTTCCCCTTCTTCTATTATCTCCAATCCCATAACTTTTCTTGGCATAGGCACCCGTACCATTACATTTAGGGCATATCTTCTCAATCCAGGACCAGAGATTTATTTTGACTTGAATAGACCCTATTCAACAGGGTCTTTTGCTATTTCTTATACCTGGATTACTCTGCCTCCAGCTACTGGGAGGGTTTCTTCCTTCCTTTATTTAAGTCTTTTAGGAGGAGATAGACAGGGAGAGTGATGACCATGGGGGCAGAGGCAGAGACTGATTGATGGACTGCTGGCAAGCCACCAAGAGAACACTACAGACTTCAGAGAAAGCGTGACTCTGCTGCCACCTTGACTTCAGACTTCTAGCCTCTAAAACTGTGCGACAATTGGTGTCTAAGTCAGCCACCCTGTGGTATGTCCTTGTTATATGGACCAGGCAAACAGACGCCATCTATTACCCTTATTTGTCTTGTTTATTGTTTGTCCTATTTCCAATTAGATTTTCAGGGCAGGCATTTTGCCCGTTTTCCACCATCACTGTTTTTTTTTTTTTTTTTGATGGGAATGTATTGTTTGGCTGCCCAGATCCCTGTCTCAACTTTGATCATTCAGAATCTGTGCGGCTGATACTGAGTCCTCGTGGAGGACACTTTCATTGAAAAATGTTTGAAAACCGCTCAGTTGAGGGAATATAGAAGCTAGGTGGCGCTGGCTGCCATAGGCTGCACAGTCTAAGCCTCTACAAGTCAGAACATGCTCTGTGGCCAAAGGACACAGCTGTGAAACCTTTCTAAGGAGTCTGATATTAAAAGCAGGAAGACTGACTTGAAGCAAAAGAGAAATATAGAACTTCTACTGCATCGCTCTCAGACTGTCCAACATTGTCCAGTCTGGAGTTCGGTGATGCCTTCTTGCTTCTTTATCTCTGACTTTAGAAGGAAAATACATAAAGCACGATTTGTATTGCTCTGCTTGCTAAATGAGCTCTGACTGGTCATTTGCTGTTCTAATATTCAGTTTGGTCTTTTTGGTTTTGCAGTCACCACTGACTTGGAGTTCCTCAGGAAAACCAGAAGTTCTGAAATAGCAATCGGAAGAGAACTTGGTTTCAGTCCCTTTTCCATGAATGCCTATTTTCCACCAATCGCATAACCTGTGCATTTGGAATATTTTCCAGTAACACTGGCCTTCATGAGCCTGTTAGGAAATAAAACTGCTGTGATGGAAAGAACAAAATTATAACGGAGAACACAGGAACGGCAACCTCGCCTTCAAATTCATGCAGAATAGAACAATCCTGGGCTGTATCAATGAGGCAGGTTTAATAGAAACAGAACATTTATGAATTTCCAGTCATCTCTTCTGGCCAATACAGTGCCACTTAGCCTACACACAGGAGCCCTTAAACTTAGAAGTAGAAGAGGACCACACTTAAATCAGGACTTAATAGTCTGACAAAATTTTCTGCTTTGTGAATGTTTATAGAAACTGCTTTATAGATATAAATATTAAATCGTGTCTAGATGTACATTTAAGAAATTCCATTTATTGAATATAATACAATTACATTAAAATGAAAAATTCAGCAAGAACATGCTTTCTATTAATATTTGCAACAAGTCTAACAAATACAGGACATAGTGTACATACATCTGTAATGCTGAGGGATTTATTGCACAAGACAAACCAGAGTCTGCTGTTGATTTTTTGAGACATATTGCCTGGTAAAATGTTGATACTAATTAATTCCCAAGTGGAAACAGGCATACAAGCTGGCGGAGGGGCCATAAACACTTTTTTTTCATTAGTTTCAGAGCTGCTGGAATCTTTGTTCAAACACAAGAAGCTCTGCCCCAGGTTAATACTTTGACTTCTGCTCAGTGCCACCCCCACCCCCCACCATAAAAGGTACCTTTTGAAGAGAATTTCAATCTACCTGAAAAAACACACCCTTCCCCTTTTTCCCTTTTCTATCATTTCTCTCCCCACCTAGCCAATGCACACATTCATAAAGTCTGGTTTCAACCTGGCAGACAAGGCAGTGATGGAGGACTTCATAGAAGAACCAGGAGTTGAGAATTTCAGCTTTACTTCTGCCCCAGAAATGGACTTCTGTCTCAGCTAGACAGAAATGGCCATGATAAATTCATAGAGAATAGTCACAAAGATGGTAGAAAGCTCATTCATCTTGTTTACCCATTTTATTTCTGGCACTTGCTGCAGTACTTGGATTTTAATAAGGATTCCTTAGCTACGCTCCTTGTCTGCCTCAGTTTGGACTTTGTATGAGATATCAAGTAGCAAACCAGTGGGACTGAGTACCAACCATGTGCAGAACTGTATTAGAAGCTATGGGAATTAAAAAGAGTGATGTGAACCCACGCTCCCTAAGAGGAGACCAACTACCACCCAACTACACACTTGGAAGGAGCCATCATAGCATATAGTCTATCAAACATCTCCCTCAGATTCTAACTGTGTTTCCAAGTCTACTCTAGTTAAGCCAGCCAAATGCCACATGCATAAAACCACAAAGTCAATTTGTATTCCTGGTTAACTGTGTGTAACACCCATAGGCTTTCCAGGGGCAGGATTTGGCCCATACGACTCATCTATCGCCAGTACTCAAAGGAAGTCGTGTATTAAAAAACTTGGTTCTGTGTTTCTAAAGTAGTACCCATGAGTTCACAGTCACAATGGTACACATGGGAAGTTCAAGACTCCATTATGCTATCTTTTGAATTAGTTTTATAGACTTATTTTAAATGGATATGATATTAAAGCAAGTTTCCTTGTGTTTCAGGGGCTTTGCCCCCTTCTAACAACATGACTTTTGTTCTTGTGATAAAGGTCGTGACTGTCTCAGTTTCCTCTGGATTTACTCTTCTGATACTGTATACACATCCAAGATGCTTTTGTTTGGGCATACATACAGTCAGAGCTAAATTATGGTGTGGCCAGGGTTTCTCAACCAGAGCACTGACATTTTTTAGTAGATAATTCCTTGTTGTGGGGCTGCCCTGTGCATTGTAGGATGTTTAGCAGCTTCCCTAGTCTCAACCACTACAAGCCAGTAAGAACCCCTCCCATCTTCCAGATGTGACAACCAAAAGTGTCTACAGACATTGCCAAATGTCCCTTGTGGGATGGGGCTATTGCTACTGGTTGTGAACTACTGGTTTGTACCAACATGATTTTTTCTGTTATTAATTCACCATTAATGAATAGGCACAAGTTGGCTAAAGGATATTTTCAGCTGAACTTAACCAACAATCCATGTGGAAAAAAAATGCCAGTGGGTAGGGGAAAAAAAATCAAAACAAAAACCAATTACAGATCCTCACAAACTATTTCTTGATCAAGAAAATGCTTTGGGCTAGCCATTTCCTTCATCATTCACCCCGTTCCTCTTTCATATATAGTTCTTTTTAACAACCTAAGATAGACCTGTTGCAGATGGAGACTAGCTGCAGAATTTCTGGAACGGTCTCCAGGCGGAGGGGTAACTGAGTGAATCTGTAATAGGTTCGTGTGGGTCACTAAACTTTAAAAAAAAAAAAAAAAAACCTTTATTTTGAAGTACATGCAAACTTATAGGACAGTTACAAAAAAAATACAAACACCATTCAGAGAACTTTGATGTACCCCTACCCTCCCTCCTCCCACAGGTACACCAATTTTAACATTTTGCCACATTTGCAGTATCTATCTATCTATCTATCTATCTATCTATCTATCTATCTATCTAGCCATCCATTTTTCTGAACACTTGAGTGTAAGATGTATGTATCAGGCTCCTTGAACACTTAATACTGCCATGTACATTTCCTAAGAACAATGATATTTACTTATGTTACCACCTTAAGTGCAGTTAGCAAGTTGAAGAAATTTAACATTTATAGAAAACTTACAGACTATATGCCAGTTTTTTCAGATGACCCAATAATATCGTTTTGAGCCTTTCCTCCTTTCTTGTTAGATCCCATTCAGGATCATGAATTCCATTTAATTGTCATTGTCTCTTAAGTTCCTCTTTTTTATTTTTATTTTTATTTTTTTATTGTGGGAACATATATACAACATAAACTTTTCCATTTCAATGACTCCCAAGCATAACACAATGGGATTAATCACTTTCACAATATTGTGATACCCTCACCACCTTCGATTTCTAGAACGTTCCCATTTTCCCAAACAGAAACCTTACTACACCCATTATGCATTAACTCTCCATTCCCCCTGTCCCTGCCCCTGGCACCTGTATTCTAATTTCTGTCTCTACGAGCTTGCATATACTCTGATATTTTCTTTGTAGCCACCACGGGGTTTAATTTTAACATTCTAAATTCCTAACATTCCCATTTGATTGGATACCAACTTAAATCCAATAGTATATACCAACCATGTTCCTATATTCCCTTTTCCTCTCATCTTTATGTAGTTCTTGTTACAAATTACATGTTTCTACATAAGTCTGAAACCACTGATTTATCATTTCATTCTATACATTTGCCCTCTAGATCCTGTAGGAAGTAAAAAGTGGAGTTACAAACCAAAAATACAACAGTACTGGCATTTATATTTAACCATGCCATTACCCTCACCAGAGACCTTTATTTCTTCATGTGGCTTTGATCTATTGTCTATTGTCCTTTCCATTCAACCTGCAGAACTGTTTTTAGCATCTCTTATAAGGCTGGTGTAGTGGTGTCGAACTCCCTCAGCTTTTGTAATCTGGGAATGACTTAATCTCTTCATTATCTTTGAAAGGCAGTTTTTGCCAGATATAGAATTCTTGTTTGGCAATTTTTTGCTTTCAGCACTTTAAATATGTCAATCCACTGCCTTCTTGCCTCCATGGTTTCTGATGAGAAGTGGGCACTTAAATTTTTACACAACACATTCCTTCTCTCTTGAGGCTTTCAGAATTCTCTCTTTATCTTTGTCATTCAGTGGTTTGATTATAATATGCCATGGCTTGGGGCTATTTGAGTTAACCTGTTTGGAGTTCGTTGAGCATCTTGGATGTATATAGTCATGTCTTTCATTAAATTTGTGAAGATTTCAAACATTGTTTCTTTGAATATTCTCCCTGCCCCTTTCTCTTTCCTCTTCTTCTGTCACTCTCACAATCCATTTATTGGAATGCTTGTTGGTGTCCCACAGGTTCCTCAGGTTCTAGTCACTTTTCTTCATTTTTTCTTTTTGTTTCTCAGACTGAATGATATCAATCGTCTTATCAAGTTCTCTGGTTCTTTCTTCTCTCAGCTACAATTTGCTGTTGAACTCCTCTAGGGAATTTTTAATTTCTGTGACTGTGGTTTTCAATTCTGTTTGGTTTTTTCATAATTTCCACCCCTCTACTGATATTCTCTTTGTATTCATCTAAAAATTTCCTGATTTCCTTTAGTTCTTTGTCCATATTTTCTGTTAGCTCTTTGAGCATATTTAGGACCATTTCTTAAAAGTCTGTGGGGCAGTTTGAAATTATTTTATGAGTCCCCAAAAGAAAAAGATTATGTTTGTGGGCTGGTCCACTCCTGTGGGATTGAGCCACCTTTTCAATAGACTACACAGTTGAGGTGTGACTCAGGTTGAGTCCCCTGCTGGGTCTGATATAAATGGACTTACACCAACAGACAAAGGAAAAGAGAGCTCTGCCATTTTTGGTCCTGCCATGTGACAGAAAGTCAAGATTTAAACAGCTGAGGCTCTGGGAAGAGAAGCCATTTGCCTGATAGCTTGCAGCTGAAATCAGGAATAAAGTGGGGCAGCCAAGCCTGAGAGAAGAGGTCTGGTAAGAGAAAAGCTCTATTCCTGGTTGCTTTCAGCAGAGATCTGGGAGACGTCTGGAGGGGAAGACCCAGGAGACAGTACAGCCTGGAGGGGAAGGCAGAGGCAGGCAGAGGCTGCCCATCTTGCTTCAACACATGACAGCTGACTTGGGTGAGAAAGCAATTGTTATGGTGCCTTGAGATGGACTTTTCATAGCCTTGGAGCTATAAGATTTTACCCCAAATAAATACCCTTTATAAAAACCAACACATTTTTGGTGCTTTGCATCAGCAGCCCTTTGGCAAACTAAAACAGCCTGGTATGTCCCAAGTCTGGACCCTCATTGATGGTTTCTAAGGGTTTAATCTTTTCTTTTACCTGAACCATCACTTCCTGTTTCTTTGTATGTTTTGTAACCTGTTGTTGAAAACTGGATATTTTGATATTTTAGTGTGTTATTGCTGAATTTTAGACTCTGAGTTGTATGTTCCTTAAGCTTGTATCCAGCTAGTATTGTGACAAAGCTTTCCTTGATTGCAGAAACTAGCAAAAATCAAACTAAATAAGGCAAAAAAGAAAGCACCTTCCCCAGTCTTTGCAGATTTAGCTCTGAGAGTGTTCTCCTTCAGGGCCTATCCATACAATGATTTTAGAGAACATCTCCAGGCCAAAGCATAGGGGCTTCCCTGATCTTTTCTGTATGTGCCTCTTTTCCTTGGCAGGTGTGTGTGGCCCTAGGCATTCCCCCACTGATATGGTTCTGAATGTCTCCTCTTCGTAGGCAACAGTTTCCTTATGGTCTTTGGCACTAGATATATAATACAGTCAGCAATCCCTTGCCCCAGGCAGCATTCTGTAGGAGACTTCCGAGAGCTTCTTTCTACATGCAGGGCAAGTTCCGAGTCCCTGGGTCTCTACCAGACAGATTGGGTCAGACATACATGCTCCCTGTATATTTGAGAGTGAACTCAGGTCCTTCCAGAACTGGGACCAGGGATTCACACTGAGAGCATGGGCCATCTCTGTGCTGAGCCAGTGAGGGGTGGGGGAGCACCCAGCCAGGGTGCCATGTGGTCCTATTGCTTTTTAAAAAATTAGCAATTCAATTTTATTGGTACCTATAAATAAAGCATAAATTCATTAGTCTTTTTCTTGATTCAGTTCTTGCCCTGTTACTGCAGTTCTTTTATTGCTTTCTTGAGCTTTGAGAAAGAATTTTTTGCCATTTCTTGCTTGTTGTTAAAAACTTCTGTGGGTGGGTGGAGCCCTAATTATTTCACTCTGCCATCTTGACTGGTGTTGTGTCACTGAACTTTTAGGTGCCTATTTCTGACTAGAATTCCATCCTGCTCTCACTTGCTCCTGAGGTTTCATTTCATTATTTTGAAAGATAGATAGAAATGATGAGATATGTTGTTGTTAATGGATTTTTTTCTCCATTATTTATTGCTGCTTGTAGATAGTGGGTGTTTAGTAAGAAAGCGACATAACAGACTGGAAAGAGGAAGACCAAAGCAGGTGCTAGTGTTTAGATATGTGAGTGCAGCGTCAAAGCAGGAATAACACCATGTCAACTGCCCTCTGAATCCATATTTATGAGTTTTGTAGGTGATTTCCAAGGATTTTTTTCTGCTAGCCTAAAGGCAATCTTGGACCCTGTTCAGAGCTATTACAGTATATCTGTTTAGAAATAAAAGTTTAAGTAAAAGAGGTCAGGGTTTATTCATTTAACTTTTTTTGCAGTCTTTTGTTACCAAAGTGAATGAAAATGACTTTGAAAGACTGGTCTGTCTCTTTTAGACAGTCCATCGTTATAAGCTGGCAATACTGATGGAGATGGAGAAGGGGAGAAAACACAAAGAGAAATGGTGGGGTATGGAACAGAACTAACGTTTGTTGATCAGGTGTCAGTTGACATTTTCTCATTTGTTACTTACAAGAAACCTGTATTTATTTCCTATTTACAGATGAGTAAACTGAGGTGAGAGAAGATAAAAATGTGCGTAAGGTGAGAAAACTAGGAAAGTTGTGGAGCTGACATTCAAATCTCCTGTTCTGGGACCCATACAACCCATTCCTTTTGCATTATACCAGGATGCCTCTGCAGAAGGTGACGTTCCATGCCATCTTCTTGTACTGAGGAGGGCATTATAGGTTTGCATCATTTGATGAGATAGGAAAAGTCAAGCCAGTGCTTGATGATTACAGGCTATGAAACTGCCAGGAAATTTGTACGTATTGATTACAATCTGGCGACAGAGCATAAAATTTGACTGCCAAAGTTTAATTAAAGCATGCCTCTGTGGCTTGCTACTTAAACACATAATTCCTACCAAAGAAATGGCTGATTAAAGTACAATGTTACAGGAAATATTTACAGATAGTTTATTTTCTATTTAAAGGGCCCATTTAAAACTCTTTGTGTGGTTCTGAAATTTTGTTTCATAAACATTTCTGAACCTCATGGTGGGTCTAAGCATGTGTTATTGAAACTTCACTGAAGTGAACTGGTCAATTAAGAACAGGAAAACTATCCAATTTTTCTTCAATATGTTTCTTATCTATACACCGAACTCAACTTCACTGAAACCCCATCCCTGAAATTATGGAATCAGACGCCCCGTCTTGTTATGGAATGTGCTAACATGGTCACCTACACAGTCCCATTCTCCCGGTGGATGCTAAGTAGCCCAGCTCTGTGGCCTGCACAGAGGGAGCCTCCTGCCATCTGTGGCCTGTAGAAGAAGCCACCTTTGATTTTCTTAGTGATGCTGGCCCTTTCTCATCAGTGCATCTCAACAGGGCCAAAAGTGCGTCCTCTGGACCTTGCCTGGAACATGATCCTCTGTTGGGCCTTCTGGCCTTATAATATATCCATTCAAGCATACCGACATCCTTCAGCTCCTTTATTTCTTTCTCTACCGTTCACAGGGACAACTCAGGTTTTTCTACTTTGTTGAGAATTGACAACTGTTTTTTCCAGACTTCTAAGAGCCACCCCAGGAACAAGTTTGTCCCATTCTCTGGGTTCTTTGCTAGAATGTTAAATCCCATGCCCCAGGAAAGGGCCCTAGATTCAATGATCTCTTGCATATCCAGCTCCCTGATCAAGCACCCTCAAAATCAAATCCCAGGAGAACTGACCATTGATAGTTCTCTAGGTGTATAGTTCTTTAGATATGTAGTCTGTTTTCTCCCTTATCATGCAGCACGTCCTCAGTCTGGTTATGTTGAGATTTAACCCTAGTTATCAGCCTGCCAGACAGGAGAAAGGGGGTATACACCTCTTGTCTTATGGGTAAGAGCAGAAAATGCTAAAACTTACTAGAGAAATGGGGAGCTACCTTGTGCTAGGCACTATCCATGTCCCTCCTACCAATCAGGACAGCTACCTTTTCCCCTGCTGAGTGGTGGATTAGCCAGTCCCAGATCTCCATCTCACTGCCTGTCTCCTTGCATTGTTCCTGGCACCATCTTTTTTTAAAAGAAAATTTTATTGAAGTATATCATTCATACATCAACATATGTAAACAATAAAATGTATAGTAAAATTTGTGAATTTACAAAACAAACATGCACATCATTATACAAAGCTCCCAAACATCTCCCCACCACCAACACCTTGCATTGTTGTGAAACATTTGTTACAAACTATGAAAGAGCATCATCAAAATATTACTACTAACTATAGCCCATATTTTACATGTGGTGTATTTCCCCCTGAACCCACCCAATTATTAACACCCTATATTAGTATTATATATTGTTATCATTCAGGAGAAAACATTCTTATATTTGTATTGTTAACCACAGTCCATAATTCACCCCTGGATTCCCTGTTTTATACAGTCCCATGCTTTGTACAATCTTTTCAACTGTACACTCAGTGGCTCTCATTTTCATCACAGAGTTGTGCTGTCATCACCTCAATCAATTTTAGAATGTTTTCATTACTCCAACAGGAAAAATTGCTATTGTTGTCCCTTAATACTGAAAAAGTATCTTCTTGCCATTGCTGCAAAACATTACAATATTACTGTTAACTATTGTCAGAAGTTATATTAGTTATAGTTTTCCTGTGTATCACCATATTCTTAGCACTTTGTAAAAGAACAGCATTCTTATATTTATACAATTAACCACAATCTTCGTCCACCACCAAAATCACTATGTTATACATTCCCTAGATTATTCTCTGGTTTCCTTTCAATTGTTATTTACTTTCACAGACCACCCCTTTCAGCCATCACATTTATAAATCAGCAGTGTTAGTTATACTCGTTATAATGTGTTACTCTGAACTCTATTCCTTTCCACATTTTTACAAATGACCTTATTAATAATGCTGCATACATTAAGCACCATCTCCCATTCTCAACCCACCTTCCATTTCCTAGTAACCTATGTTCTAGAGTTTACCTCCGTGAGTTTATTCAATGTATTTAATTCATATTAGTGAGACCATACAATATTTGTCCTTTTGTGTCTGGCTTATTTCACTCAACATAATATCCTCTAGGTTCATCCATGTTGTCATATGCAACCCAATTTTGTTTCTTCTTACAGCTGAATAATATTCCTTCATGTGTGTATGTACCAAATTTTGTTTATCCATTCATTGGTTGATGGATACTTGGGCTGGTTCCATATTATAGCAATTGTGAATAATGCTGCTTTGAACATTGGTGTGCAAATGTCAATTCGCATCCTTCTTTCAGTTCTTCTGAATATATTCCTAATAACGGGATTGCTGGATCATACGGCAGTTCTATAATCAGCTTCTTGAGGTACTGTCCTGGCACCATCTTTGTTATTTTAAGTCCTCTAAGAAGGAGATGTTAAGTCAGGATTAAACATGCAAGGATTTTATCCTGGAAAATGCCATGTAAAGGAAAACAGGGAGAGAGTGGGGTGGGCTGGGAGAGACTGTGGACAATGAGGCAAACCTGACTCTGAAGGGAGGGAGGGAGAGACAGACCTAGACTGCCCTGCAGGCTTAGGAAAGTTCAGTAATGCTATTGGGAACTCCTCAAGCCAACGCTGCCCATCAAAGGAGTCCTTGTTTCCTAAAAATGGCCCTGCCTCAGTACCCCTGCTGCATACAGGAACTGTCCAGGAGCTGCCTGGAACAAATGTGGCATTGGATTTCAGAGCTCAGCAAGTGAATGAAAACAAAGGGCACTCCTGCTGCAGTTTTGTCTTTTCTTTAATAAGGATAATAAAATCATGGTTTACAATGCTAAAGTCAACACTGGAAACATGAGAAAAAATGCTGTTTGGTCTAATTGGATGGTGGCTAGATAAGTGGGAGCAAGTCACGTGGATGGACCCATTCAGGGATGTGAAAGACCCACAGGAATAAAACGAACACACTCACATCTAATGTGTGAGCCAGGGTTGCCATCCATCTCTTTTTAAAATAATTGATTCTTATTAGAGAGCTTGTGAACTTACAAAACAATCATGCACATGTGTGGAATTCCCATACAACAGCCCTCCCCCAACACACTACATTGCTGTAGAACATTTGTTACAGATTATGGGATAATTAAAACCATATTACTTATTTATATATTATACTATATATTTATTATTTATATATGCTATTATAATATTATATTATTTATAAATATACAATTATAAAAATATAATTTATAAAATTATAAATAAAGAAAAAAATAGAAACATTTGTTTCCATTCCTTTGGCAATTGTGAATAATGCCACTATGAACATTGGTGTGCAAATGTCCATTTGTATCATAGTTTTCAGTTCTTCTGGATATATTCTTAGTAGATGAATTATAGGATCCAACAGTGAAGGAGTGTTCCTATTTCTCCAAATCCACTCCAGCACTTATTGTTTTCTGTTTCTTAAAAAAATGGCCATTCTATGCTGTGTGAGATGATATCTCATTGTCATTTTGATTTGTATTTCCCTAATAGCTAGTAATATTGAACATTTTTTCATGCGCTTTTTTGCCATTTGTATTTCCTCTTTGAAGAAATGTCTATTTAAGTCTTTTGCCTATTTTTAAATTGGATTGCTTGCTCTTTTATTGTTGAGTTGTATGATCTTCTTGTATAGAATGGAAATCAAACCCCTATAGGATATGTGGTTTCCAAATATTTTCTCCCATTGAGTGGACTGCCTTTTCACTTTCTTGATAAAGTCCTTTGACTCACAAAAGTGTTAAAGTTTGAGGAGGTCCCATTTATCCATGTTTTCTTTCATTGCTCATGCTTTTGGTATAGGGTTTAAGAATCTACCACCTACCACTAGGTCTTGAAGATGATTCCCTACATTTATTCCAGGAGCTTTATGGTTATAGATTTTATCGTTAGGGCTTTGATCCATTTTGAGTTAATTTTTTGTATAAGGTGTGAGATAGGGGTCCTCTTTCTTTCTTTTGGCTATGGAAATTCAGTTCTCCCCAGCACCATTTATTGAATAGACTGTTTTGCCCCAGCTGGGTAGGTTTGACAGCCTTGTCAAAGTTCACTTGACCATAGATGTGAAAGTCTGTTTCTGAACCATCAATTCTGTTCCATTGGTCTATGTGTCTATCTTTATGCCAGTAACATGCTGTTATTTTTTTTAAATTATTTTTATTTTTTACCACTGTAGCTAAGTAATATGATTTAATGTCTGGAAGTAAGAGTCCTCCAACTTTGCTCTTCCTCTTTAAGATGTTTCTGGCTATTCGGGGCCCCTTACCCTTCCAAATAAATTTGATAATTGTGTTTTTCAATTCTTTAAAAAATACTGGTGTAATTTTTATTAGGAGTGCATTGAATCTGTATATCAATTTGGGTAGAATTGTCATCTTAATGATATTTAGCCTTCCAATACATGGGCACAGAATGTTCTTTCATTTATTTAGGTCTTTTTAAAAATTTCTTTTAGCAATGCATTGTTGTTTTCTGAATACAAGTGCTTTACATCCTTGTTTAAGTTTATTCCTAAATATTTGAATCTTTTAGTTGCTATTGTAAATGGAATTTTTTTCCCTAACTTCCTTCTCAGATTGAGCATTAGTAGTGTATAGAAACACTAATGATTTTTGCATACTAATCTTGTATCTTGCCACTTTGCTGAAATCACTTATTAGCTCTAGCAGGTTTGTTGTAGATTTTTTGGGGCTTTCTAAGTATAGGATCATATCATCTACAAATAGCAAAATTTTACTTCTTCCTTTCCAATTTGGATGTCTTTTATTTCTTTTTCTTGTCTGATTGCTCTAGCTAGAATATCTAGAACTATATTGAATAATAGCAGTGACAGTGGGCATCCTTGTCTTATTCCTAATCTTAATGAGAAAACTTTTAGTCTTTCATCATTGAGTACAATGTTAGCTGGGAGTTTTTCATATATGGCCTTTATCATGTTGAGAAAGTATTTTTATTGGGAAAGGATGCTTTATTTTGTCAAATACCTTTTCTGTGTCAATCAATAGGATGATGTGATTTTTTTTTTCTTCTTCAATTTATTAATGTGGTGTATTATGCTGACTGATTTTCTCATGTCGAACCATCCTTGCATGCCTAGTATGAAACCCACTTGATCATGATGAATAACTCTTTTAATTTATTGTTGGATTGGATTAACAAGTATTTTGTTGAGGGTTTTTTCATCCATATTCATTAGGGAAATGGGTTTGTAATTTTCTTTTTTTGTAATAGCTTTATCTGGCTTTGGTATTAGGGTGATATTGGCTTCAGAGGATGAGTTTGGTAACAGTCCTTGTTTAATTTTTTGGAAGAGTTTTATTAAGATTGGTATTAAATCTTCTTTGAATGCTTGGTAGAACTTACCTATAAATCATCTGTTCTTGGGTTTTTCATTTTGGGGAGTTTCTTGATGACTGTTTCAGTCACTTTACTTGTGATTGGTTTGTTGAGGTCTTCTGTTTCTTCTAGGGTCAGTGTAGGTTGTTCATACATTCCTAGGAATTTTTCCATTTCATCTACATTGTCTAGTTTGCTGGTGTACTGTTGTTCATAGTATCCTCTTATGATCTCTTTTATTTCCATAGGGTTAGTATTAATGTCCCCATTTTCTTTTTTATTTTATTTGCATCTTCCCTTTTTTTTTCTTTCTCAGTCTAGCTAAGGGTTTGTCAATTTTGTTAATCTTCTCAAAGAACCAACTTTTGATTTTGCTAATTTTTTCTATTTTTTTTTGTTCTCAATTTCATTTATTTCTGCTCTGATCTTTGTTATTTCATTCCTTCTGCTTGCTTTGGGAATAGTTTGATGTTCATTTCTAGTTCTTCCAGCTGTGTAGTTAGGCCATTTATTTTAGTTCTTCTTTTTTTTAATGTAAGCATTGAGGGCTCTAAATTTCCCTCTCGGCACTGCCTTTGCTGCATCCCATAGTCTCCTATGTTGTGTTCTCATTTTCATTCGTCTTGAGATATTTATTGAATTCTCTCACAATTTCTTCTTTGACTTACTGATTATTTAAGAGTGTGTTGTTTAGTCTCCATATATTTGTGAATTTTCCCTTTTTTCACCTATTGTTAATTTCCAGATTTATTCCATTATGATCAAAGAAATTGTTTTGTATAACTTCAATCTTGCTGAATTTATTAAGATCACTTTCTGACCCAACATATGGTCTATCCTGGAGAAAGATCCATGAGCACTTGAGAAGAATGTATATCCTGCTGTTTTGGGGTACAATATTCTGTATATATCTATTAGGTTTAGTCCACATATCATATTATTCAAGCTCTTTGTTTCTTTATTGATCCTTTGCCTAGATCTTCTATCCAATGCTGAGAGTGGTGTATTTAAGTCTCAAACAATTATTACAGAGATATCTATTTCTCCCTTCAGTTTTGCCAGTGTTTGCCTCATGTAATTTGGGGCGTCCTGGTTAGGTGTATATGCATTTATTAGTGTTATTTCTTCCTGGGGAATTGCCCCTTTTGTTAACATATAATGTCCTTTGTTTTCTCTAATAACAGTTTTCCTTTTAAAGTCTGTTTCATCCAATATTAAGTATAGCTACTACAGCTTTTTTTTGTTTTTGTTATTGCATGCATGGAATATCTTTTTTCAACTTTTCATTTTCAATCTATTTGTATCCTTGAGGCTAAGATGAGTCTCTTGTAGACAGCATATAGATGGATCATATTTTCTTATCCATTTCACCAGCCTGTGTCTTTTGATTGGGGAATTTAATCCATTAACATTCAATGTTATTACTGTAAAGGTAGTTCTTAATTCACCCACTTTGACCTTTGCATTTTATCTGTCATATTTTAGTTTCACCACTTTTTAAAATTCTTTTAGTTACTTTTACTGATATAATCTTCATTTCTAGACTCTCTTCCAAGGCTCTCTGTCCTGTCTTTTCTTTTCATGCTCTAGCACTCCCTTTAGTATTTCCTGCAAAGCTGGTCTCTTGGTTACAAACTCTCAGTTTCTGTTTATCTGAATATTCTAAACTTGCCTTCATTTTTGAAAGACAGTTTTGCTGGATATAAGATTCTTGGCTGGCAGTTTTTCTCTTGCAGTATCTTAAATATATCATACCACTGCCTTCTTGCCTCCATGGTTTCTGATGAAAAATCAGCATTTAATCTTATTGGGTATCCCTTGTATGTGATACATCGCTTTTCTCTTGTTGCTCTAAGAATTCTTTGTCTTTGTTCTTGGCATTGACATTCTGATTAGAGTCTCAGAGCTGGTCTATTTTGATTTATTCAGATGGGAGTATGATTACTCCTTGGACATGGATAGCTATGTTTTTCAATAGAGTTGGGAAATTTTCTACCATTATTTCTTTAAATATTCCTTCTGCCCCTTTTCCCTTCTCTTCTTCTTCTGTGACACCCATGACACATATGTTTACATGTCTCTTGCTGTCATTTAGTTCCTTAAGACCCTGTTAAATGTTTTCCATTCTTTCATTCATCTCTTCTTCTATATCTTTGCTTTCATAGGCCATGTCTTCCAGTTCACCAATCCTCTCTTCTGGCTCCTCAAATCTGCTGTTATATACCTCCAGAGTATTTTTTATTTTAGATGCAGAAAAGCTGCTTAATAATAGTCAATATTCATTCTTGATAAACATTCTTAACACTAAGGAAAAGAAGAGAATCAACTGCTCCCCTTAATCTGATAAATGATATCTATGATAAAGGTATATAGCAGTATTTTTTTAAATTTAAAAAAAATTTTTATTGAAGTATGTCATCCATACATGAACATACATAAACAATAAGTGTATAGTAAAAGTTGGAAAACTTACAAAACAAACATGCATAACATCATACAGGGGTCTCATATATCACTCCTCTACCAACACCTTGCATTGTTGTGAAATATTTGTACAAATTATGAGAGAATATCATAAAAATATTACTGCTAACCATAGTCCATATCTTATGTTTGGTGTATTTTCTCCCAACTCACCCTATTATTATTATTTTTTAAATATATTTTTTATTATAGAAGTTGTAAACTTACAAAACAATCATGCATATGTGTAGATTTCACACACAACACCCCTTCACCAACACACCACACTATGGTGGAACATTTGTTACAGATCATGAGACAATATCATCAGACTACCACCATCAACCTCCAGTATGTTTTTAATTTAATTTTTGTGCCTTTCATTCCCATAAGATCCGCTCTTTTTCTATGTATGCTTTCAAATTCTTCTTTGTGCTCACCCAGTGTCTTCTTGATATCTTTAATCTCTTTAGCCATCTCATTGAGTTTATTAAGAAGATTTGTTTGAACATTTATGATTAGTTGTCTCAACTCCTTTATGTCATCTAGAGGTGCATCTTGTTCCTTCAACTGGACCATATCTTCCTGTTTCTTGGTATGGATTGTAATTTTTTGTTGGTGTCTTGGCATCAGATGCTTACCAGATGCATTCATTCTGGGTGAAGTTTCTCTCTTTAGTTTAAGGATTTCATGCCCTTTCTCTCTTCCTGGTTGTGTAGTAGGAGCCGAGGATGTAGTTGGCATTATAAGCTCTGGAGACTGATGCTGCCCATTTTTCCCCAGGAACTGATAAAGCTTCTCCCACCTCTTTCCTCTGCCAGGAGTAGGGACAGAGCTACAGTTGTGTGTAGTAATCCAGGCCATGAAGGCCAAGACTGTCTGTAGTTACCAGAGAGGCTGATGAATCTTCACACCCCTTCCTTCTCTGCCTGAGCAAGGATGGAGCTGCAGGTGTGGGCAGCAAACTAAGCTGTGTGGGTCAAAACTGACCACAGTTGCCCAGGTCTCATGACATAGTGCTGGCCTCTTTCCTCCCCTGTCAGGGGGGGGATGGACCCTCAGAGTGCCCAACAATAGAATCCGTGTGGGCCAAAAGCACCTGCATTTGCCCAGAGAGGCTGGGGAGACACCACCTCCCTCTTTTCCTATAGGGGTTGGGAGTGGAGCCAAAGGCTTCTAAAAGTCCAGTCTGTGAAGGCCAAAAGTGCCTGAAGTTGCCCAGATAGGCTGAGGAAATGCCAGCCCCTTATCTTATGGAGGGTGGGTGGGAGTGGAGGCCATAGCACTCAACAAATCAGTCTATGTGGGCTGAAAGCACCTGAAGTTGCCCAGAAACCCTGAGGAAACACAGTTCCCCTCCTATCCTATTGGGGAGTGTGGACAGATGCTTGAGTATTCAGTCTGTGCCAGCTGAAAGCACCTGCAGTTGCCCGGCAAGGCTGGTGCAGGTCCTCCCAGCTTCCTCCTGCCAGCAGTGGGGTTGAGGCTTAGGCTAGAGCTGCAATCTGATCCGGGTGGAAAGCCTGTCCCTACAGTCACTGTGATTTTCAATCAGCCCCGGTTTCCCTCATGCCAGGGGTGGAGTTAAAATGGTGGCTACCAGCCTCTTTCTGACTTGGACAGGTATAGACTTTAGTTGTTCTTAGGATTATACTTTAGCCAGTGAATCTACTAATCAGTAGCGGAAGTCAGTGCCCAACAGTCTCTTCCTCCCCTGTTTTTGGGAAATGGAGCTTCCATCTCCAGCCACAGAACAACTCTTAAGCACCTCTGAAGGATGGATACCAATCTCCATGGCATGGAGTGCTCTACTTATGAATCTTCTCTGCAGATGGGCAGTCTCCTCCTTCCATTCCTTCAAGGATGTTGCAGGATGCTCCTATGGTCTCTTGGGCCCCCCAACAGGTGCTTCAGATAGCTCTGGGTGATTACTAACTGCCCTGTAGGACAAGCTGACTCTTGGAGCACCTTATTCTGCCACCATCTTGCCCCATCTGCCATCCATCTCTTTTCATCTTACTGAAAATAAGTTCTATAGGAAATAGGATGGTCACACTTTCACTGAAATAAAAGCATTCAGAAGTTAACAACTTTGGCCTGTTTGGCCTGTTTTCAGCCTCCAAAATACTTTCCTTTAAGTATGTTTCTCTATGTACATAACAAAAAAGGAAGACATACAAGGCTTTTATTGGATAAACTGTGCTATTCATCTCTTACTCTCACCAGCCCCTCTATTCTCTGATGGCATGTGGAGGCATGTTATAGTGTACATTTCTCCCAGAAAACATCAAATTGCCTGGATTCAAATTAAGTGCAATATTTTGCAATCAGCTGCCCTTAAGGAAATATGAAAAAAAAAAAAAAAATGAGAAAGCATGCCACTGTTTGAGAGAATGGAATAGTTTATCCTTAGGAAAAGTTGGGTGTATCTGAGATTCAGGCTTTGTTTCTGAAGTGTACAATTTAGTGGTTTTTAGTATATTCAAAAATGCATGCAAACATCACCACTATCCAATTCCACACTCAAGATTGTCAATGAACCTTCCATAGTTGAAGATGTGTGATAAGCATTCTCCTGGTTGCCACAGACATCATTTTGACTTTCAAGCATTATAAATAATAACTATTATACATAATAAACATGTAACTATCTACATTGCCACATGAATCTCAAGAATATAGGTTAAGTACTGTAAGAGAGGTGTGAAATTCCTTGGAGGATAAAAGGAAGGAAAGAGCATAAACATTTAGGACAAGAAAAACACTTGTGGCTTTTGTGATGGCCCCTGAAGGATGATTAAGATTCTGCAGGATTAATATTGGTAGAGGGGAGAAGGCATTCCTCATGGAGCAAAGAGCTGAGCGTTACTCCATAAGGAGGACAATAGACATGGTGTTTGGGAACAGTCAGTGGTCCAATGCACCTGTAGCACAGGGTGTCTATATGAAACAATGATTGATTTGGTGATTCACTGGAGTCATATGGTGGAGGGTAAAGGTGAGTAGGATGGGCAGGAGCTAATCAAGCAATAGGTAAGGAAACGTGTTCTGGGGTAAAGGAAATAGCAAGAGCAAGAAGAATGTAATAAATGGTTCTGGGATAACTGGATAATGAAATGCAAAAGAATGGAGTTTGGACACTTACCTGATATTATATACAAAAGTTAACTCAAAATGGATCAAATACCTAAATGTAAGAGCTAAAATGATATAACTTTTATGGAAAAACAGAGGAGTAAATCATTATGACATTGGCTTCTTAGATATGACACCAAAAGCGTAAGTAACAAAAGAAAAGATAAATTAGATTCCATAAAAATTAATAACTTTTGTGCCACAAAGGACACCGTGAAGTGAAAAGACAACTTGCAGATGGAAAGAAAATATTTGCAAGTCAGATATATAATAAGGCATTTGTGTCCAGAATATGTAAAGAACCCTTAATACGTCAATGATAAAAATATAAATAGCCCAATTAAAAAAATAAGCAAATGATTTGAATAAACATTTCTAAAACAATAGATACACAAATTGTCTATAAACATATGAAAATATCCTCAACATCATTAATCATTAAGGAAATATGTCAGAACTACAATAAGATACCACTTCATACCTAATTAAAAAGATAGACAATAATGTGTTGATGAGCCAGGGAGAAATTGTATACTCATACCTTAATAGTGGGAATGTTAAACAGTGTGGCTGCTTTGGAATACAGTTTTCCTGTTTCTCAAAAAGTTAAACAGAGTTACTATATGACCCAGTAATCTCTCTCCCAGAGAGAAATGAATTCATATGTTCACAAAAAACTTATATACGAAGGTGTATATAGCAGCATTATTCAGAATAGCTAAAAGGTGAAAACAATTCAAATGTCCATCAGTAGATGAACAGATAAACAAATGTGGCATATCCATGTAATGGAGTATTATTTGGCCATAAAATGGAATGAAGAATTGACACATGCTACAAGATGGATGAACCTTGAAAACATTTCGCTAAATGAAAGAAGCCAGGCAAAAAAGCCCACATATTATAAGATTCCAATTATATGAAATGTATACAATAGGCAAATCCAAAGAGACAGAAAGACATTACTGGCGATTTGGAACTGGTGGAGGTGTGGGTGACTCCTAATGGCTATGGAGTTTCTTTTTCTGACCTATTTGAATACTTAGCCATTGGCGCTCCATTACAATTTTCTTAGTAAAATTATATCATATCCTGTTGAAAGTATCTGAGTCATCACAAAAACGTTTCATATCAAACTAACTGCATATCTCTCACAGAATTATAAGAGTTCCATTCAGAATGAATCTCATATAACATCCAGGAAAAAAATCTATTCATTGTCATTTCAGTGTTTTGAGTTTCCATTAATATTTTGTTTCTGAAGATGAATAATCTAATGAATCTAATTAAAGGAAATGCTGACACTTGTCACATAAAATCTAAGACAAAGTGCAAGTTTTAGCATCTCATCCACTGAATCCTCATTCCCTTTTTTCCTAAAAGGAGAAATAACTGTTTCTTGAGCATAGGGGAAGATGTATTTAACGTCTTTTGAAACAATGCATTGTTAAGCACAAGATACATAATGACAAAATTTTAAAAATGCTCTCCAAGAGGACATTACAGCACGTGACAGCTTATTTTTTTGAGTTGGCAATTGTCTGCTAAGTTCAAAACAACTGGGAAGAGTAACAAGTAACAAAATAAGAAAGATTTATAGATTCCACACATGGCAATATTTCTGTGTAAAATTAGTCAAAACCAGTAGGCTTCTAGATGAAGAAATAGATTCCAACAAGTCTGCAGTTTTTACAGAGCAATCATATTTGGTCTAGGTGAACTGGAAGGACCGAGCAATTTATTGGATTAGTTGATCACCAGCATTGTAACTCACAATAAAATCTGACGTAGTTCGCCAAGCACTGGCTTTCAGAAGATTAGGACAATAATACATTGATTTTCAGTAAGTACAATTCAACCCATATGGCAGTCTATCTTCATATCCAAAATACTAAGAGGAAACATTATAAGAATTTTCCACTGAAACTTATTTGTTTTGCTCTTATGCATTCCTAAAACTTTCTGATAAAAAAGATGGCACAAATAAAACGTGGCCTAATTTAAGAAAACCAATGCACAGTACATCAATTTTAAAACATATTCGAGAGAAATAGCTGATGAATACTCAGGGCTGGGGCAGGGTAGGTACAACATAAGCCTAAAACATCTTATTATCCTGGAAAAAAGTTAGCATTTAAAACGTTTAGGGTGTGTTATAGGACACAGGAGCCAGCTTGAGGAAGCTACCACTAGCCAAATCTAGGACAATTTGAGCACCAATATCCTTAAGTATAATAATGAATTATTAGACATTGAAGAAATGTGAACTTGTGAGTCCATGCCAAAAATCAATATATAAAAAATTGGAGAAAAGGGATGGTCTTGCTAAGATAAGAATGCTGAGGTCCAAGTGGTAAATGTGGAGGGAGCAATAGACTTGGAAAGTTATTTTACAACCATCATGGCACAGATTAGATCAGGCAAAAATCATCAATGGATTCTAAATTTAGAAAGAAATTCTGATGAGGAATAGGATATTTGTATGGTCTTAAAGTATTTCCCAACCACTGCTTATCTGTTGTAATGGATTAAAAAGAAAAACAAAACACAACAGTAATTAAACTGTGGAGAATCACATCACACCTTGACTAGATGACCAAAGTTTCCATCACCTATGAAGGACAGATGGACATCGTTTGCCTCCAGGTGATATCCTCAGAATGACACAGCATCACCTGCTGAAAATGCATAATGCAACATAATCATGAGGAAACATGACAAACTGCAAATGATGAACTTTCTGGTAAGCAAAAGGGGGGCTGTATTTTTAAAAAATGTCAACGTCATAAATGGCAAAGATCTGTAGAAATATTTCAGATTTAAAAAGGCCAAAGAGACATGGAAAGTAAATGCAACACTTGACTCTAGAATGGATCCTGTACTGGAGGGGGGAAATGCTATATATGATACTTTTGGGTCAAGTGACAAAATTGGACCACAAATCCTAATTCAGATAAAAATACTGGTTGATATTAAATTTACCAAAGCTGGCAACTATACGTTGGCTATGTAAGGGAATATTTCTAATTTTAGAACATACACACTGAAGATACATACATCAAGAGTCATGATATATTGAATTTACCATCAAATGGTTGAGAAAAATATTAGATATAGCTATCTATCTAGCCAGCTAGATGCATAGTGCAATTTATAGAGCAAATGGGGGTAAATGTTAAATAGGTGACCCTGAGTAAAGAGTATATGGATATTTTTCATATTATTTTACTTCCAAAATTTATATGTAAATTTGAAGTTATTTCCAAATGAAAGTTTAAAATATATAATTGATCTGGGAAATTTTTGTTTCTATTGGCAAGGGATTGCTTACTTATGAAAAACACAGCAAATAAATCCACGAGTACTTTACAAATATGATGAATTTGCAAGTTAAAATTTGGATGCAAGTTTGGGATTATGTTAAGAAGGAAAGTCAAAGGGCTATTTTATTTCTGTTTAAGGGGTTATTTGGTTGCAAGAAAAACAAACCCATGTTAGCCAATAGGGACTTTATTATAAGGAACTGAGGGAATCTCATGAAACCCAACTGTGGGAAGTACTACTGTCCTCGTAGAAACTATAAAGATGTCAGACAGCTCTCCCTCCCTCTGTCTTTCTCTTCTATCTAGTCAGCTCTGGCCAGAACTTTAGGGCTTTAGGTAGAAAAGTAGAGCTCATCCTTCAGCAAAGGTTATGGTGGCACTTCCAAATAAGAGTGCTTGGGTTGGGCAGGCACCCCAAATATTTTATTTCTATGTTCAAATTAAAGAAGAACCAGTGACTATTGCTTTTTAAGTAATAATTTAAATTGATCCATAATTATTAATTTAATAATTTATCTTAAGTACAATATAAGACTTAAAAATTTCACTGTGAAGAGCTATATGCTTAGATTTTTTTTTTTTTAAACAAAGAGCACAATGGCACAGTGTGGAGAGTGAATTTGAGAGATATGAGAGTGAATGTAGATATGATTTAGATGCTATTGCCAGAGGCCAAGCAAAATATGGTGGCTTGGACAGGGATAACAGAAGCAGAGTAGGTGGAGAGAAGGGGATGGGTGAGGAATATTTTTAAGGAGTACAACTGACAAGTCTTGATGCTGGGTTGGTGTGAAGGATTGAGCAAGGGGAAGTTTTCAAGGATGCCTCCCAAGTTTCTAGCAGGAGTGAATGGTAGCTCTATTTATGAAGATTAAAAACATTAGAGGAAGAGTAATTTGTGAGAGAAAAGGTTGTGAATTCAATATGGGCTGTTCTCAATATGAGACACTAATAAGGCAAATATGGAGCTCTTGGGTAGCTTGATACATGGGTTTTGGGTGTGGGCCCTTGAAGAAAGAGCTCACATAGAGAGATGATCTTGAGCATGGTTGATAAGTGTATGGTATTTGACACCTTGGAAATCTATGCAGTCACATTGTAAGAAGAGAAAGGGGGAGATGAGATGAGGCATCTCAACATTCATCATTTAAGAGATAGCTGGAGGGAGAAAGACTATGAAGAAATGGCCTGAAATATAGATGGGAAATCACGAGAGACTCATGTCAAAGCCACTGGAGTGTTTCAAGAAGGAGCATGTGGTCAATTGTATTGCATGCTGATGATGGTCAAGTGAGATGGGGCAGGTATAACACTTATGCTGGGATTGCATGGCTCACATAAGATCATGGAGTTATTAGGTGATGATCTGTGTGGCTGTTTGATATTATTGATCAATTCCAAAAAGATTATGTTTGTAAACTGGTCTGTTCCTCTGGGTGTGATTAAATTATGATTAGGGCTTTTATTGGGCAATGTCAATAGGGGGAAAGACATGGCAGAGAACAGAGTTTGGAGTTTTAATGTTGGAGCCCCAGGAAGTAAACACACAGAGAAACAGATACATGAGGAAAGAGAGAAAGCTCCATTAGACACGGCAGAGGCCCTGGGAAGATAGATGAGCTGTTTGCCTGATAGTCTACAGTTAATCTTGTGGAGGGACCAGAGCAGCTGACCCCAGAGAGGAATGAGCCTTGGGAAAAGAAAAGATTTATCCCAGCCACAGCTGATATTGGAAGACGCTGGGACCATGGAGCCAAGAGAGGAAGAGGGAGCCTGAACCCCCTTCCTGACATAGGTTGCCATCTTGCTCCAACACGTGGCAACAGACTTTGGTGAGAGAAGTAACTTATGCTCTATGGCCTGGTAACTGTAAGCTTCTACCCCAAATAAATATCTTTTATAAAATCCAACAGATTTCTGGTATTTTGCATCAGCACCCCTTTGGCTGACTAATACAAGCTGGAATTTGGACTCATGTCTGTTTGACTCTAATGCCCATGTTTTTAAAACAGTCTCCTTCATTTCATCAACAGATATTTTTTTCATACCTACCATGCACAGTAGATACTGGGGATAAAGTGATGAACAAGATTTACATAATTTAGAACTCATACTCATCAAATTGCAATTTGGTGTATATGGAAGTGTATGATTTTTAGGGAATTGGTAAAACAGCCTGCCTTAATTTTCTAATGTCATGTAACAAATTGCCACAAATTAGTTATATAAAACAATTATCTATCTATCATCTATCTATATCTTAATTTTTTATTTAAAAGTTTCCAAAACTTCCAAACATTCTCTATACCCACCAAACAAGAACTCTCCCTTACCCCATGCCCTGTCCCCTTGTAAACTTTAATTTACTTTCTGTCTCTACAAATTTACTATTTCCAGATATTGAATGCAAGTATTTGTCCTTGTGTGCCTTGCTTGTTTCACTCAGCATAATGTTTTCAATAGTTATCCATGAATGATTCCCACTTATTCTCTCAGAGATCGGAAGTTCAGGTGGCTCTGACCATGTTCCCTCCTCAGGGTCTCACAAGACTGAAATGAAGGTGTGGGCTGGCTTAGACTTTTATCTGGAGGCTTTGGGCAGAGAATCCACCTTCAAGCTCATTTGTATTGTTGACAAAATCCAGTTCCTGGCTGCACTAGGACTATGGTCCCCATTCCCTTGCTGGCTGTCAGCAGGGACCATTGTCATCTGCCAGAGGCCTCCTGCAACAACTTGCCAAGAGCTTTCTTATAGGCCTGGTCATAACATGGCAGCTTACGCCTTCAAGGCTGGTAGCAGGATCCCCCGCGTAGACTCCTCCTGAAGCTTCACATCTTTCTGACTTCTCTTCTGTTATTACACAGAGAAAGCTCTGCTTTTAAAGGCCTCATGTGATTGGTTTAGGCCACCTGAACAATCTCCCTTTGCCATATAACCTAATATATCATGGGAGTAATATCTCATCATAGTCACATTTCTACCCACACTCAAAGGGGAGGGGATTATACATGGGTGAGGGTCATTGGAGGTCAATCTCAGAATTGTGCCCACCATACAAGAGTGAGGTCCTTGTTGTTTCCTCCTGTCTGAGATGTCTAATTCTCCCTTTAGAAAAACTCATTGTCTTAGAGAGACGAATGCAAATGGGTGGACAGTCAATCGACTTAACAGTAATACCATCAGCATAATCAGAAGAAAAAAAAAAAAGCCTGATTTCCTTCTCTGGGAACTAGCTTCCAAAGTGGAAAAATCTAAGATGATTCTGCAGCAAAGGGGATGTGCTTCTCATCCCCAAAACACCACAGATGGGAAGCTTAGCTGCCTTTCTGGGAAGAGGGACTGCTCTGGTCTGCATGGACGACCACCCAGAAGGGAGCACATCCACATGGGAATCTGATAAAACAGGGCAACGCCATGAACGTGGCATCAAATTCTACCACATCTGCTCTGTTGTCTCTCCCAGAGAGATCAAGACTGACCGCTGTCCCCAGGGTGAGAGCTCCGAGTCAAGGATGCTGGTGATTAAGGGGGAAATAATGCTCTGGGGATGAGCAAAACCAGGGACTTACTGCCCAACTTCCCCACAAGCTTTCAGTCTGCTGCTCTCTGAGCTGTAGCAAGATGTCCTTTCTTTGGAAAAAAAAAAAGCAAAGGGAGAAACAGGGATCTGGATAATGCATTTATGAGGGCTGCCAACTTTGAAGAATCTGGGGGGCTGAACTCTTGGCTTTCAGAGCTGCAAAGCCTTCAAAAGGCCAGAGAAGTTTCAGTTAAAATGAATGGAAAGGCTCTGACAAGCATGTGATGAGCTGCAAAATTACAAACAGACCTGGCATGCTCACTCAGGAGCTCAACAGAATCTGACTGTCACTTGCTGTTATAAGTCATGGGACAGCAGGCACTGGCTTTATTGGAATGGGCTTTGGCATTTAAAGAATCATCATCTGCCTTTTCTTGGCCTTTTCAGACCCTCAGGGGCAGACTCTGTTGTTGTGTCTGTGTCCTTGCGCCTCTTTTGCAGTACAGAGGCATCAGGACTTGGTTCAAATCCTTTCTCTGTCATCTACTATCCGGGTGACCTTAGACATGATTTTACTCTGTGATACCCAGTTAGCTTCCCTGAGTTCCCGCTTTTCTTCTGTAAAATGGGGGAAAAGAATATCTATAAGCTTTGAAAAGAAACTGACATAGAATAAGCATTTAATAAATAGTAGAATGGAATCTGAAATGTAGGCAGTGTCTCATCCAACATTCAGAGGACTTCCTGGCTGCCTGCTCATGTTCTTTATGGCTGCCAGAGACTGGCTCCCACTAGAGAAAAGACAAGATAATGCTATCCTGGATTGTTTTGCAGCCAGGACATTGGCATGTTACTGACCTGCAGAAGAAGGAATAATGGAAATAGGGATGACACTGTACAGCTGCTGACTTAATACTGGAACTTCCTTCCTGTCAGGATAGTCTGAGTTCTGCCGAGCAAACAAGCAAGCCCTAGATTTTGGTGGCTGATAACAGCAGAGGTTTATTTCTTGATCATGCTGTGTGTACAGTGTAGGTTAGCTAGGTGATTTGTTCCACATCTCCTCATTCTGGAAGCCAGGCAGAGACAATAACCACACCTTGAACATTATAGATTACTATGTCAGAAGACATGGAAGATCTGTACTAATCCTCTAATTTGCTTTTTGCCTCCAGTTTATTTCTAAGCTAATCCACTGATAAGACTTATTTTTCCAAAATTCTTTTCACTTTTATTTGATAGTTGCTGCTATAGTAATGCTGAGTCAACAAACAGCTCCAAGAAATAAATGGCTTACAATAACAAACATGTGTTTTTCACTCACAGGTCTGTGGATCAGTGGTGGTTTTGCTGGGCTCAGCCACGATTGCTTAGGCATGGCTTCACTGATGTACGGAATTCAGGTGTGCTCCACGTAGCTCCTTATTCTGGGATCAGCTGCTCCCTGGTGTATGTTCTTCTCAAGCTAAGGGAAGATATGCTGGAGAGAAAACCAATATAGGCAAGCACATTTAAAATGCCTGCTGGTGTCACATTAGCTAATATTTTGTTGGTTAAGTTGAGTTACATGGCCAAGTCCAAATTAAAAGTGGCAGGCATGAATATGCTTCCTCTCTACTAGGAGGAACTGCAAAGTCAAGAGGTATGGGATGTGAGTATGTAATTTTAATACAAGAAGGGAGTGAAGATATGGCAACACTTCTCCTATCTACCATACGCATACCAGTCAACTGATCACAACCTTCAATGACTCTGTATCTCCTGCAAAACAAAGTCTAAGCTCCTCAACTGGGAATCCTCTAAATTCTTTTTCCTTCTTCTCTATCCTTTTCTCCCACTATCTCCTGATTCAAATCAAACTGGCCTATTTTATTATCAGTTATCATCCACAGCCCATGTGTATTTCTGTTATTTTGTTGATTATATTCTTCCATTGAGATAAGTTATACTTTTCTTTCAGGCCTAAGATGCCATTCCACGCATTCAGTCTACTTGTGAGGCTGCACCATAGCATCTATTTGAACTCTTTACTTGGGGCTTAGTAATTGTAGTTTTTGGAGGGCTGGTTCTTTTTATCTCATCTAGAAACATTAACTTTGAAGCATACAGAAAAACCTGAGCACTTGGGAGTTGAAATTCTTGGCTTTACTATTGGACAATACCCACAGGCATGCAAGCTGGTAACCATTTTCATTTTCTTGAGATATGAGCTTTTACTGGTAATGGAACCCCTTTTTCCATTAGCCATGGCCATTTGGGGTCCTTGGGTAATTGGAATAAAACAGTCAAAGAGCAACCCTATTCATATAATCATTGGAGATTTAATTTATTGCATGATATTTGGTTGAATATGAACCTCTCTCTAAAAATGAAATAGATGAACAAGGCTAATATAAGAAAGGAAATAAAAAAACTTCTCCCACTATATTATTTTATATCTCAAAATCAGTTACCTCTGAACACCCAGAAAGAACACTTTTTTTTTTGAAACTATTAAGCCACCTCTGCTACCTTCATCCTTAACTTGGGAATCTTTGCTGTGGGAAGGTCCTCCCATAATCTCCTGTGAGCACTCAGTTCCTAGTCACATTCAGCTCCACATTTTGGCTTTGGGAAATCTCCTCTATGTTTAGCATTAATCAGTCATTGTTCAAATACTCAAAATTACACAGATTGGACATAGCCATCAATGGAAAGGGGAATAGTGCAAGTCATAGGGACTTCAGGTTATCCTAGGGAAGCTGTTAAATGCTGTGATACTGCTTAATCTTGAAACAGCTTTAATCCCAGATTCTTGATATTTAGGCAGAAGTTCAAAATTAGATACCATGTGCTGGCTGAAGCCACTTCCAAGGCAGGAGAGTATAAGCTTAGCCAGGTCTTTGAAAACCTTGCACTAGTGCAGGGGTTCTTAACAAGGGGTCTGTGAGCTTGAACTGAAATTCAAGAAAACATTATTCTTGTGGGGACGTGTTGGTGTGGGTGTGATATATTTATTAAATAATACACAGTATAGTGTGGGCTTAGTAAGGGGTCCGTGGTTTTCACCTGACTGGCAAAGGAGTCTGCGGAACAAAAAGGTTAAGAAGCCCTGCACTAGTTTATAATAGATTTCTCTGTTCCAACTCCAGGTACCTGGTTTACAAAAATTCTTCCTAGGCTTATAAGATTTAGGACAGGAATTCTGAAACACATCTTTATCTCTACCAAGACTGTATTTTAAGAACTACCTTCATCCGGTCTATTAGCCACTTCCTCTCCCCGTCTTATCTTCATGCATTTCAATCATCTTCTTTTAGGACATTTATCAATAATTGTGATCTCAAAACTTGATTCTAAATATTTTTAGAGACAGGGATTACATCCTTTATCTTTTTATACAGTGCAAGAAATGAAGAGAGTGTTAATGAGAATTAAGTTACTAAGTCCATTAAAGATATGTGTTGGTTTGCACAATTAGTATTCTCAAAAGTTGACCATTTGTCCAGAGGGATTGAGGGACATTTGCACTGGGTAAAATTTGGGATTAGGTGGTGTTTAGGATTAATTCCAGTTAAATGGTTTTAGATATAATTAAGATCTGATTGCTTTACCATAATTTAAAGAACAAGGGAGATATTTAATTTCAAATAAATGATAAACAATAGCTTTGCTTTAGGAGCATAAATATTAAAGTAGGACAGAGACTCTGAAGAGCAATATCATTCCCATGCAAAGATGAAATGAACAGAACCTTTTTTCCCAAACTATTCATATATTTGTACATTCTTCTTTCCCTAAGGTCTTGTAATACCAAAACACTTTGCATGAATATAGTCCAAAAACCCAAGTGTGTACTATATTTCCATATTTATTTTTCTCAAGCCAACTTAAGTATGACCGTGAAACTCCCTCTGGCCCTTGCTGAAGGAATGGTTATGTCTCCATAACCACCAGGATGCCTTCCCTGTCCTCTCTGCTCTCTTCCTCCCTCTCCTTCCCCTTCCCACATTAACTAAGATTGCATATAGATTCCGAGCTCATGCTCAGCATCCAACTAACCTGGGGAAGTAAGGGGACAGTTTCTTCCCATCATCAGTCTATACTGGTTACCCTCAATATACCTTTTGTCCCAGCTTTTATAGTCCCTTCAGAGCTCATCCTCTGCTATTTCTAAGGCACTTTTGGACACAAGCATCCTTGCCATGGCTGGAAGGCACTCTGCTTTGGGCCTAACATTTCTAAAGTTCTTGTAGTCAATCTCGGTGAGGTCCTGCCATCCCAGCGAGCAGTGCCCTGACTCTACCTCTCAGTGGACTACTCACTTTGGACTCTCGTCCCAGTTTGGGTGCATTTCCCTTCTCTCTGCTTCATCACACAGCCTCCCATCTCTCTTCCCAAGAGCTGAATACTGAAGTCAGTCCCTGGCCATGGGTCCACCAGCCCCTCAGCACAGAGTCATCAGGAGAACTGAGCTCCCCACAGCCAGGTGCCAGGGGAGGCCATAAACCACTGATGTTTTAGCCCACCTCCCAGAGTCATCCTCTTCCTTCTTGGCTAAACACAGAACCGGTCCTTCTGTCAGAAGGTACATTTTGGCCTGTGCTAGTGTCCTCAGTTTTCTCTTTTCTGGGCCTTGATGCTCCCATGTTCCCTCTGCAGGTTGTGAGTCTGGTTGCCCTTTGGCCCTAGTACCTGGTGTTCTATTTGTCTTATAGAGTAAGACAAATGGCAGCCCAGGAGGGCAGGTGTGAAGAGCTCTTTCCTTGATAGCTGTTGGGGCACCTTTTGGATACGAGACATTCCGCCAGGGTCAAATTTGCCAGGAGGCAGTGGAGGGTTTCTGAGGCCGCCCTCCTCGCTGCCACCCTGTGCCCAACTGCTCAGTGTGTAGTATGGCTGTGGGGCCCCCACAGACCGGCATGAGGCATTGCTCTTCCGCTGGGTGGCATCCGCCCCCACGCCAACCACCTGGGCCTGGAACAGGGGCTGACGGGCCACAGGGCAGTCCCAGGGCTGGAAACCTGGTCGGCAGGTGGCCAGGGGTTCAGGGGACTCAGGCTACTCCGCAGTCGTCGCAGTTGTGGGTGGATGAGTGGGGGTTCAAGGGTTGAGATGGGGGGATCTTCTGGAAGGCTCGAGAGCTGAGGACTCTGTGGGTGCATGGATCCCCGGGACTGCAAAGAGGTGGGAAGGTAGATGCGAACAAGAAGTTGCACACCACAGGTCGGGCTTCCGGCACTGGAAGGCCTCTGAGCCTAGAACACCGTAGCCAGGAGAAGGAGCCACAGGCGGAGTGTCTCTCTCTCTCTCTGTCTCTCGGTCTCTGTCTCTCTGTCCCCCCACCTCCCTTCCCAGCCCTCTGATTGGCTTCAGGCGCTGGCACTCAGTCCATTATACCCACCCCGTGTTCGTTGGCCAATCAACTGGCAGATCTCAGCTCGGTCACCGTGATGTCATCACTCCCCCGCTCAACTGGCCAATCACCAGTCAGGTCACTCTTGGGCCTCACGTGGTCATGGCCAGTGATCCTCCCGCCCGTAGACAGTCTATGTAGGGTTTCTAAGAAGGGTCTTCAGGGACGCAGCAGCCCTTTCACTGCCGTTTCCTTTTCCTGCTGCGGGTCTGGAGTGTGGGTGTGAAGGCTTGAGTCCCTCAGCCATCAAGGATCATGAGGTGACTCGAAGACAGAAGCCACGTAGAGGTTGGAGGAGTGAAGGCGGAGACGTGGTGGTTGGTGGGGAGCACCAAGACTTCCTTTATCCAACAGAAGAACTGCAGCGTTTTTAAACAGCCGTCCTTATTTTGGATTTCTTGCTGCATACAGATGCACTGATTCCTGTCAAAGAAAAATCTCCACTGGACATTGTGGAACAGGCAAGGATGACTTGATTCACAGCTATATGCAGTATTGAAGAGAGAGCTCAGAAGGCTATTGTGATAGAGAGGAAGCTACTAGACTATCCAAGTTAGGGGAGAGTGAGAGGGCTCAACTCTCCTGAAGCAGAGGGCAGGAGAATTTTTAAGACTGGGGATGAGCTAATGGAAAAGTCCTGGAAGGGAAGGTCAAGAAATGAGGTGCAACTATATGATGCTATCTTCCGAGTTTCCTGTTGGGGCTAGGTGGATCATGTTCTATCTGGATTCTGTAAGGGCCAAGGAGAGGGAGGTTAGGGGCCCAGAGACAAGATGCAGCCTGGGTAAAGTTTAATTGAGCTAAGGAAAAGTCCAAGATCACAGGGTTCTGGTAACATTCACTGTTCTCAGTTGCTCCTTTTGGTCAAGATAAATGATATCTATTCGTGGCTGAACAACTTAGGGGGTTCATAGATCTGAGCATGGCAAAGTAGGGCTAAGAAATAATCCCCTGAAGACTCTGGTTGGCATTGTCCCTAGAAAGTCGGTTGAACTATCTGTTGAAAGGTGGTGGTAAAGGTCAGTTGTTTTAGGATCAAGTATCTTAAAAGAGGGGCTGGACTTCCTTAGTGGCTCATTCAGTGGCTTGTCCAGGGAGAAACCAAGCCCAAGCATGGGCTGCTGCAGTGATGAGACCTTTGAGGTACACAGCAAGTTGTCGGGTTTTAGCTCACAGTACTCCTTTAGATCCTGGGGAAAAAGCCAGCTACAATACAACGTAGAGTCCTCATAAGGATTTGGGCTGTCTTAGTAGTGCTAAATCAGGAGGGTGGGAGAAAAAGTGGAGACATTAGTTTGGAGAGTTGTAGCCTGATATTGAAGGAAACTGGAAGAATTGAGAATTTTGTAAGGGAAGACAGCCTCCAGGCCACTTTACAGGCAGGTAACAAAACCTCCAGTTAACAAAGGTGTACAAAATAGCCCACAACAATGAACAGGATTTGATAATCCGCAGAATTGGATAATCCACAAGAATGTGCTTTAGTTTTCTACTGAAGCAGAAAATTCCTCTTTACAGTCACACCCCCATTTTGATTAAAGATCACCCCCAAAGAAAGATTATTCCTGATCATAAAATAAGGCTGGTTTCATTAGAGTTGGCCTGCTTATTTATATAGATGCAGCAAGAATGTTGATTTACCATATAGGCCTTTTTAAAGCTTCGCTGGAAAGTTTTTTTAAAAAAATTTTAAAGGAATCTCAGATTTAAAAGCCTCTCCAGACTAGGGAGCCATGCCAAAAAGTCACCACCAGATTTTACCTGCAATCCCTATAGATTTGGGTGAAATCCTCTTTCTTGAGGTCCCCAAAGTATCATTGTGTTTCGTATGCCTACCAGGAAGTGACATCTCTTACTCATCTATAGGGGTGGGAACCCTGTATGCCAGGTACAAGGCTTTTTTTCCTATGAGGGCTTTGTAAGCATTGACTCCGTAAAATTAACCTTAGTTCCTTAAAAGTTAATGTCTGGTCATATCTGATGAAATGAGTATTATCCTCAAAAATGACATTTAGTCAAATCCCTGGTTATATAAACAATGTCTCCAATTATGTCCTGTTAACATAACAATCTGTCAGATTGTTACTGAACCTGTGCAAATAATTAGATTGCCATGAAAATAAGAATATTCAATAAAAGTTCCCAAATTCTAGAGGGAGCAGACAGGGAGAAAAAAAGAACTGTTGTATGACTTATATCTAGCTTAAAGGAAAAGAGAAAAGGATACCTTGTATCTAGAAAATAGAATATTAAAACATCAACAATATTCCAAACAAAACCCATAATCATTCTTCATTAGTTCATTCAGTCCTATATAATTAATTCTTGTTCTGCTTAATCCTGTGTGAGCAGTTTCATGAACCCATAGGCTTTTCCACCAGAGTTCTGGAAATCCTGACCCAGTCCCATTGTATGTTCTCAAAGTTCTTTAAGTAATGTCATTAGAAGCCTGTACCTCAGAGTACCTGGCACAGTCCTTTCCATGGGTCTTTGGGACAGTCCCTTTTTGTTGAAGATGAAGCACTGTGGCCTATAACTAATGGCAAGTGTTTTTAAGGAAACATCAGAGTAGAACAAATCATGTGTAGATGCAAAAAGACTTAAAGTGGCTGTGGTTATCATATTACTGGTTTTCAAAAGTGAAAGATCTGATGAGAGTTCATTACAAAAATAACGCAGTTGAGAGAGAAATTTGGTTGTTTCTGTGGCATGTAGCATTTTTAAAAAGAATAAATGAAATTATGACCAATAACACTGTATACTGTTTTTGCTTACTATTGGGCAGCGCAGTACCAGGACATACAAGGGACAGTTAGAACATTGGCAAATCTCTGGGAACTCCATATAATTTCTGACATATTTATATTAATAATGTTTTACCCTTTTACCTATGGCAGGTTAAGCATCTCTGATTTAACAGTGTTTCTCATGCAACTTATAATATATTGAGTAAACCTAACTACTTTTAGTGCCTCTCTTTTTTCAAGGTGAAAGGTTCTTTTCGATTTTCCACAGCCCCTCTGGGAAATCCCAAAGACAGTTTGAAATCCAGAGAGTATCACTCAGGGTTTGATTTTGGAAAGGCAAAATGTCAAAAG
Source organism: Tolypeutes matacus (assembly GCA_026826555.1). Lineage (NCBI taxonomy): Eukaryota > Metazoa > Chordata > Mammalia > Cingulata > Chlamyphoridae > Tolypeutes > Tolypeutes matacus. The sequence continues at coordinate 10,511,996 of JAKSZT010054478.1, forward strand.
TTGTCAGGTTTGAACATTTTGTTAAATAGAATCATGGGACATTGTTAAACAATACTTGGCTACTTATTTAACCAAAGTGTTAATTAAAGATTTTAAAAAGTAAAGAAAGGAAGTAGCATGTTGGAAAACATACACGCGTGCGTGCACACACACACACACACACACACACACACACACAAACACCGTAGTACTTTTAAAAATGATAGCCTTGGTTCTCTTAAACAATAAAGGACCTGACAAAGCCTATGGAAAGTGTAGGAAATTATTCTGATAAGACACAGAAATCTTTGCTTTCTAGGCAGATTACTCATATGTCTAAGAAAAACGTTACAACTTCTTACTAAGAGCACCAATAATCCACACAATTTTTGTCATTTTTACAGAGAGAAAACCAAATTCTAGTTTTATGTCAGTATATTGTTTGATAAGAAAGCTCTTAAAAAATCTTATAACCTATCAAATTTGATAGCTGGCTATCAAATTTTAGCCAGCTATGACACAATGAATAAAATTCCTTCCTGTGGAATTTTTAAAATAGTTTTCCATATCTGTTCAGGTTTTATCCTACCCTTTCCTTCTTCCCATTCTAGAATAACCAGTTATTCTACTTTAGGACAAGATTACTCTTTGTCCTTATCAAAAACACATCCTGCATACCTTATATATTTAGATTACCAGAAGGACCTAGGAAACTGTCTTTAGTTTGGCATATTATGAAATGTAATTAACTTTGAAATAAAGTTTGTCAGAATGATGACTCAATTTGGTTAAATGCAAATTTACATTTTTCATCATCTTAGACATTTAATAGACATACTACTAGTTTTTTTTTTGATCAATAAACTCGTATAAATTTAGGAAGAATATACCCAAATAGAATAGAATTGTATGCTTGTATTGTGTTTAACACTGATAACTCAGAAGACGTAGCTGTTTTCTTTTTAAACAATAATATTAAACTAGTCCTGCTTGCCAAAGATTTACCTAAATTATGTGATCTTAAAGTTTTAAAATGTTTGATCTAGTTCTAAGAACACCCCCCCCCCCCTGCAATGGAAGTATGAGAAGTTAGGTTTCCTTAATTTCTGGGATTTTTAGGAGTATTTAATTGATATAAGTGCTTATTTATCTCTAAGCTAATTAGAATAGAACTCCTTTAAGGTATTTTATAGATTAATTTGTTAATACCATCTGGGTAAGAAAATGCTATATATATATATACACACACATATACACATATGTAAACATATAGACAGACATGAATAGAGAACTTATAGCTTCCATTTAAAATCTTCAGCTATGAGTCAAACATAAACACATACGAGAGAGGTGGCTCTTGACCTTGCCCCACCTTTACATTTTTACCAGGATTGTGCTTCTGTTGGATGGGAGAAGTAGAGGTTGCCTTCTCAATCTCAGGGCTGCGGCATCACCACCAATAATTTTGGAGGAAACCTCTAAGATGCCTTTGCCATGATGTCTAATCTTATGGAGGCAGTGGAATAAATTAAATTTTGGGTGAGGAACTGACTGAGTAATGACCAAGCAGCTGTCTGGGGATCTCGAAAGCCCATCTAAGTGGATAAAATGTCCAACCTGTTTCTAATTTACTCTTTCAACATCAGGTGGTGGTTTGTGGGGTTCTCTGAGCCCCTTGAGTGCTCACAATGGGGAGAGTGGGCCTAAAGCTCAAGTGACTCTAGGGAGTTTAGGTGGCCAGCTGGAGTGGGAAGGGTGGATAAAGGGATGGAAGAGGTAGACATGTTGAAGGGGACATAACACATGATTCAAGGGAAGGTCTAAAGTATAAGAAGAAGGAAGGAGAGTAAGGGATGATGGGATAGCAGAAGTCTTAGATGAACCAATTTTCCAGAGGCCACTACAGTTCTAAATTGCTTGTAGTAAAATCTCCCCATATCAGAAGGTTTTGACCTGAGTCAGTGCCATGATGGCTGAGCATGTAGTCAGCAGGGAAGAGGAGGGAAGGGACCAGACAAAGTGAGAACTGCCCATGGGATTAACAAATAGTTAAACCAGGAAAGCTTTAAAGAAATCAGGAAAGAGTCCCACTAGATTAATTACCTAGTGCAAGACCCTGTTCCTCAGAGATAAAGGAGGGAATCGCTCATGTCATCCCCAGATTGGAGAGCTGAGGGACACCTTGTGAGAATAAATTTAGGAAGGAAATAAAAAAAAAATTAATTAAGCAATGAATATGGCATGTACTGAACCAAATGTTTTTCATGTAATATACCCTGCACGTCAATTCCAGGAGGAGTTGTATTAGACCCATTTTATGTAAGAGAAAATAAAGGCTCAGAAAGACCAAGTTTCTTGTCAAAGACTCTATGGTAGATGGCAGAGCTGGGATTTGAACCTAGGTCTAGATATTCCCATTGACTGTGTTTTTCCTTCTAAGGAAATGCCACTAAATACCGCTGATGTGATATTTAGAATGGACAGATGAATTTAGGATCTTCTTAGGAACATGTAATATTTCTATATCTTTTTCTTTTGGAGCATTTTGAAATAGGAGAAATAAAAATAACTATAGATGCTGTCAAAGAACTGGGCCTGGCTATCCATATTGTTATTTGTGTTAACAGAATGTAATGCTTACAGTAAGACTGGTACTGAAAGAATAAGAAAAATTGTTAGCATTGTTATAACTGTTATGCAGATAGCAAAATATAGCAACTAAACAAGAATAAGAAAAATGTACTCAGAAGAATATTTGTTGACTCAATGAAAGAGATCTCAACTGAAATACAAGGAGGAGACAAAAAGAAGTGCTAAAATAATAGTAAAGCCAGGGAGTAAACTGTAATGACCAAGAATGATCCATGGTAGAATAAATACACTTCAATTGCCTAAGGACATAAAAGGAAAGAAGACTTGGAATGTTGCCAAGTGATTCAGACACCAAAATGCTAATTCATTGATAATAGTTATCAAATGAATCAAATTATATTTCAACACTATGAGATAAATGCTATCATAAAACATGACACAAAGCAAAGGAATTGTGTCAATTGTAGGTTACATTTTTTGTTCCAAAGAAATAGATAGAGTAGATGGTATGGGGGTAGGGGAGACTAGAGGAATGGTGGAGGGATGTATCATGAAAACTTTCTACTTTTATGGAAATCCACAAACCTAATGATAAAATTATGTTTCAAAGATTTGAAGAAAATTGGAAAGGATTGAAAAGGATTAGATGAACAAGGAGAAGGAGAAGAAGAGTGGCAGAGGAGAAGGAAGAGTAGGGACATTTTTCTGGGATAATTCAGCAAAACACTTTTGACCATTAACTTTTTATTTAAACATTAAAGCCAACCATGCACCAGGCACTTAGCCAAGCCTGAGTGATACAATGATGAGTAAGACTAGATCTTTGCATCCACAGAGCGCACATGATAGTTATTATGATAGCACTATGAATAATTGCTCTATGAGAAGGAGAGAGTGATGAATTTTGACAGAGGCTGAGGATGTTGTGGAAGTCTCCATTAAAAATATGGAATTTGAGGTTAGCTTTGAAGAAGAAATACAGTTTTTCCAGGCAAGGTAGAGGAACATGCATGGGCATACGCTGAAAGGTAGAATAGAGGTGGGACACAGAAAACTTTTGAGTAACAGGAGGTAGGGTGATGGGCATTGGCTTTGAGAGATGGCTTGGGAGATGAGTCTGGAAGTGAAAGTTATAGCCAGATTCATATCATCTTGAGTTCCATACGCTTATTGACTTAATCAATAAGTACTGAGTTCCCACCATGTGCCCAACGTTGTTTCCAGCACCTGAAATTCTGAGCTGAACAAAACAGCTAGTGCTTAACATCCTAATGAATTTGTATGGCAGTGGGGAACTATTTAGGGATGAAGATGCTGAAGATGAGACAATCAGTTGCAAAGCCATTGCTATAGTCCAGATAAGAAGATAAGAGCCCACGTTAGAACAGTACCAGTGGGAATCCAAAAGACCACTAAAAATCAGAATTCACAGGAGGTATTTACTAATTTTATGAAAAAGTAAGAGAAAGAGAAGGGTCAAATTAGAAAGCTGAGCAGTGGATCAAGTATTGGCTTACCAAAGTTTTGGAAACAGATTCATACTACAAATAGTATAGCAAGATTTGAAGGTCAAAAGCTCTTCTAGACTTGATTTCCTTGTTAGTTTTGACCAAGAAGCTCAAGTGACGTAATAATAATGGAACTTTGGGAGGAAATAATCATATTATTATCAAATTCATGGCTACAAAGAAAGAGAAGTCTCAATTTAGTATAGGACTTTTTGGTTTAATAAAATTTAAGTGTTCACACGTTTTAAATCCTATGCTTTGCAATCTCATGCTTTTGTTCATTTAAGCATCTGGTGTTCAGATAGCATGGCCTTCAGTGGAGGTCATGGTAACTGTTCCTTGTTGGCCATGCATCCTGTCAGGAAGGTATTCTGATCGTCTGGGTTTTTAGAGAGCTTGAAGGCCTTGGTACTGTATTACAGTTGACTTCTAGCTACCTGACTACTTTCTCTGGTGTACCAGGCATTCTGGAAGTGCTTGGGAATTAACTCCCCACCCAGTAACTCTCATTCAATGACTGGTGGGAGTTAGTGTATAAATACCACCATTAATGGGGTGGAATAACTCAGAGGCACATGTTCTACACTGGCTTCCAGAGTTTTCTAGCAAGATTATGCCATGGTTATTCTCAGTGTTAACTGGGTCAACAGTGTACCCTGTATATGTCTTTCCCTTCCCTGGCTCATGTCCTCATTTTCCTGCTGTTTCCTAGAATCTCTTCCCAAACAAACAACTTATACTTGAATCCATTTCTCATGATCTGCTTGTAGGCAAATACAGACTGAGACAGAAGCACATACTATCTGCAGAGTACAGAGAAGAAAGGTGATAGGATATTGAGCAGAGTGGAGAATAGAGTGTCTTAATTCCATTAAAAATTCCCCAGGATTTTCTGTCTGTGGGGTCCTAAGATAGTTGCCTTTCTTGTTGCGGTGGAATGGCGGCACATCAGCAGTGCCTTATTTTAGACTACCAGTAGGGTATTAACCAGTAGTTGCAGCTCTCAATGATACATTAAAATTGTTCCCTGTGGAAAAACTGCTTTTGGCATATTAATTTTAGTTTTCGTATTCTTTTTTTTTTTTGTAAGAAATCTGATTATTCAAATTTATTTCGTATTCTTTTTTTAAATATAATGTCCCTTGGTTAGATCAGAGAGTGGCTTACTATCAAAGACTGGACATGATCTTATAATAAGATTCAGTTCCAAATTGTGATTGATAAATAAGTATGACCTCATGGTTAAGAATTTCACAGACAATTTGTTATTACTCCTCAGTACTGTTGTTATCTCCATCTTACAGATGTGAAAGCTGAGACTTCATGTAATAACTGAGACACATAAGCACATGAGTGCTAAACTATTACTTTTATTATATGAAAATATTTTATTATATAACTTAAATATCATTTTAATCAGTGAGTGGTATTCAGACATAAAGCTCACTTATCAGACTTGCATTTACAACAAAAATGGAAGAACTAATATGCCAGCTAAAAGACTCAAGTTTCAAATATCTCAACGTATTTTTAATTTAGGCAAAAAAAAAAAAAAAAATGACAGTACAAGTATAGGATGTGGGAGCCTTGGCTAGACAGTACTTGACCACAAATTTGATATGAGCCAGCCGTGTGATGTGGTTCCTCTAATGTGATGTCCAGCCTCATTCTAAGAAGGCATCTGTTCAGACGATGGTTGTGCTCTTCCTTGGTCAGGTCAGATGCGTGCACTGGAAGACCCTAAGTTTAATGAGAGATGCTGCTGAAGTAGGAAGCCACCAGAAGACTTTTAGAATGGTAAAACGTCCAGAAGCCTTGCTCTTTGAGGAACACTTGAGGGCACTAGTGTTTATTCATCTGGGTCTGGGATGTAGAGTGTAATCACAAACTTTGGAATCAGACAGACTTGGATTGAACCTCAGCTCCTCCACTTTCTGTGACCTTAGACAAAGATATTCTCTGAACCTCAAGTCCGTTATCTTTAAATCAGGGAAACTAATACACATCCTCATCTATCCTGTAATGTTCAAATAAGAGATTTTGTGCTAAGTACTTGGCACATACTGGGTATGTAGTAAATATTAGTTTTTATCCTTTCAAATATTTGGAGGGCTGTCATGCAAAAAATTGTCTTCTCTTTTCCCAGTCCTCAAAAAGACAGAACTAGGACCTAGGGCCTAATGGTAGTAGTTATAGGGAAGGAAATTTCTGTTCAATTTTAAGACTGGTCACTAATAATTTGATTGTCTTACAAAATACAGATGCTTCAAAAATCTAACCTCTGCCTGTAATTTGAAATATGTATAGCCAACTCTACATGGCAGTCATCTCAAATATAATGTGGTTAAAGCAAAGTTCTTGGGTTACCAACAGTGTCATCCCTACCGTTGCCTGCAATCCTGATTATCCCCCAGTTTTCTACATCTCAGTAAATTATACCACCACCTGCTGAGTTGTTCAAATCAAATGTCTTGGAGTTGTCAGTGATTTTGCTTTCTCTCTCTCCCCTTTCCCCATTCCTCACCACACACTCAATCTATTAGCCAGTCTGTCAATCCTAATTCCAAAACTTATTCCAAATCCATCTACTTCTCTCCATTTCCAGAATTACCTCTTATGTAATCTACCACAGTAACCATCTTATTGGTTTTCCTGCTTTTACTCCTGCTGCTTTGTATTCCATTCTCTATACTCCTGCTGCTTTGTATTCCATTCTCTATACACACTTGATATTTTAAAATCCTGTGTTTAAAACAGTTTCCTGTTGCACTTAGAATAGAACCCATCCATTTTATTCTGGACTACACAGCCTGCAATATCTGGCTCCTGCCTTCTGTTCCAATCTCATCTTCAAGCACCCTTAACTTAAACATTGAGGTTCTAGTCACATGATTTATTTGCCCTCTTCTTTTGCTAGGCCAAACTGAGCCTTACCTTAGGACCTTCATCTCAGCTGTTCCCTCTGCTTGGAATGCTGTTCCCCTGAGCCCCATTGTCATCTGCTGCAAGATTCCATCCTTGTTTACCCAATCTTTTGTAACTGTTCAGGCACTCTCATGTTATTTTATTTTAATGCTTTGAATTGTACTATCACTATCTTGTGATTTTCCTGTTCATTATGTTATTCCCCATTCCTAAGGGGGTGCTCAAAAATATGTACTTAGTGCACAGATGCATAAACAATGGAACTAAATGGCCCACAAATAGCAGGTCCCCTGTGACTGAAAATGTACAAGCATGCTTTGGTGACTATATATTAAAATGTTAGAGAAAAGTTTCATGGCCTGGGTTTGAGGTCTAACTAGTTGAATCCTAGAATTTCTTCTAATCCACAGATTCTGTCATCTTATTGACAGTTGTCTTCTTTAGCAGCTCAAAAGTTTGTTTTAAGTGTGAAGAAACCGTGGTTTGCTTTGGGTATTTAAAAGGAAAAGAAAGAAAAAAGGCAGGAAAGATGGAAAGACAGAAGGAAAGTTGTTCCATGACAAGTATAAGTTTGGAAATGGATGTACTAACACACCCCAAATCAGTTCTTCATTTTTCATGCAGTTTTTAGTTGGTAAAATGAGATAAATTTCACATAGATGCATGAGCACTAACAGTTATGGTTATTCACCCATATTTAAACTTCTACCATGTGCAGTTTTCTCACTGTGTCTGTTTCTGATGTTGGGATTTGTGCTTTTTTGTAAAAATAAAAATGCAGAGATTCATTCTCTTCCATTGACTTTCATGAACTTCATCTGTTCCTTGTTTCAACTGTATAAATATTATTTACATGTCATGGGTTTCTGACCCCTACTGGTGGAGACCAAATCGATTACCCATGAGCTGCTCAATTTGCAATCCTTAAAAATTCCAGATTCTCTCTGGCACAGAAAAAGGACAATGGAAAGTTGTCATAGTGTTCTCTCTTGGTTTAATTCTTTCCCCTCATTTTTCTTTTTCTTTTTGCTCTTTTTCCCCACCAGTTTCCTCCTCTGCCTTTCTGCATGTCCCAGGAGTCCTTGAAGGAATTTCACATCCTCTTTCATCAGCCCTCTCATTTTGGTCACCAAATTGAAACATCAGATCCTTCCAAGAACCCTTCAGATTCACTAGGTCAGTAAACCTGAGTCTGATGAATGCAGATGTTCCATTCTCAAAGGAGGGAGATAGGGGACCAAGGGAAGTTAACTGTCACGCGAGCTGCATGTGGTTCATCTACCAAGTGGCAACATCTCTCACTCTCACTCTCCCAGCACTGCTCGGCGGGCAACCTGATCTGTCTTTAATCTACTCTGACCACAGAGCAAATGTTTTAAATAAAATCTCTGCATGAGTGAGTCACTACTCTTCTGGCTTTTATATGACATACCGAGGAGTGATGGTTTACTTTGCTTGAGTAACAAAATTAATATAAGAGAAACATTTTTGTTATGTGGTATCTTGAAAAAAAAAAAAAAAACAAAACAGAAAAAGAAGAAAGACGAGACATATGGGCCCGAGCAGTGAAAATTGGATGCAAAAGTTCCACTTGACACAAGGAAAATAATGAAAAAAAATGTAGTAAAATTTTTTTTGGCAGAGAAGGGTAAAAAAAAAATCAACAAGAAGTATAAGACAAACACTTTCACTAAACAGCTGCAGTGACTCTAATAATGCCACTTATGTAAGGTCCTCATCTCTAAGAAGCTTCATTATATTATCATGTTAAAATGAGACCTTTTATATCCATAAACTTTTAAATCTATAGGATGCTTGCTTATCTACTCGGGACTACGTTAACGGTGAAGGGACATATTGGTGTGTTTGTGTGTGTCTCCTTAGGGAGGCTGGTTTAGAGCTAAGCATAAGCAGTTAGTGGTTACCCTGCTCTGGCTTGGGTGGGTGAAGTGCCTGGTGGCAAGTGCAAGTTTCTATGCAATTATGCCTAACCCCAAGTCTCCAACTTCTGTAGTACCAGCTAGTTTTCATTGGTTCTGAAACCCAAATCAATGTTCTACAACTAAATGAAAGGGATGTGGCCTGAAAACTTGAGAAAATGTTCTTGGTGCTTCAGTGATCCCTTACAATAAGTGAACATTTTGAGGTGTATGGAGTAGAGTTTTGTAGCAATTTAAATTTTCCATGAATTGAAAATTTCGATTCCAAAATAGAAAGGGAATTTCTTTTGGTCCAAATCTTGTCTTTATCAAAGGAGGACCAGACCTATAGAACAAAGATACTTTTGCCAACTTGCCAAGTCTTGTGAAGAAACAGGGTCCCAAACTGAAGTGACAGATGCAAGGGAAAGTTAGAGAGGGCTGTAAAGCTTAGTATTCAAGAGAGGGCAGGCTGAGAGGAATGAGAAATGAATCTCGGAGACTCATTTCCTACTTCTCAAAGTGGGAATGATAATGCCTGCTTTCTTCTCTACAGTAGAGATAGTTGAGATCAAGTATGTAAAGTACTAGAATATTTCAGGGATATCAGTGCTCAATTAGTGATTCAATATGTGCTTTTGTTATAAAATACTTGCTGAGAGCATCTTCCAAGGGTCCTTTCTCTTTCTTTGGTCTGGTACGATATTTACAAGCAGTTTTTCCTTCTTTGACTCAGAGTTCAGGGATTGATATTCTCTGAGTAGTATATCTTTGATTTGTTTCTGAAGCAGATGTGATTTTTACTCTACAAACTCAGAGGGAAAAAATTAAATTGCTTTTACAAAAAAAATCAATTAAATTTGACTCTCAGTTTGGAACTCACTGGCTTAGCAGGAAACTGAACTTCAATCAAAATTGAGGTCCTTGGAGATTGAAAAAAAGTTCTTGGTGTTTTAGGCAGTACAAACATTAGAAGCCAACTCTGGTATGGGCCCATGTAGAGGGCTTTGCAGGTTCAAGATTAGTTTGGGCATTGATATCTTTGCCAAGACTGAGAGCTTTATTTTGAGTGCTGCCTCCTTAGGTTGATCCATTCTGCCCATTGAGGTTTGGCCATCTTCTGGGAAACAGGTTTAGGATTCCTACAATTCATAAGACTCAAGGATGTCTCTATCATACCTTGATTTGGCTCATCACTCTGTTCCTGCTTTCTCCTTGCTCCTATATTTCATCTTCTCCAATACTTCCCTCACTTGTCTCGCCCCATGTGAGGAATACCTATTGAAATCTAGTCAAAGAATCTAGGCTTTTGTAAACAGAAGCCAGGAAGTAAAGTCATCTTCATATGACTTCAGCTTTTGCCCTACAACACAAGCCCTATCAGACAAGAGAACACTAAAGTTTGATTATTTTATTGTAGGGAGAATTAAAAAGAAAACAAAACATAATTTTTTAAATAATAAATTAGTTTGTCTTATCCCAATTTTGAGGATGATCAAAAGGGGGGTTTGGGAAGTATTGTTTTCAATTTACTTTTCACAAATTTAACTTGTGGATCCATATATCTTACTTAGTATGAGGAATGGGGGATTGGAGAAGAGAAATCAGCATTGGATTTAAAATTTTTTTCATTTTAGAATAATTTTAGATTTACAGAAAAATTGTGAAGATAGTAGAGAGGGTTTCCATATGCTCAACACCCAGTTTTCTCTATTACTAACATCTTATATTAGTATGTTACATTTGTTATGTCTAATGAACCAGTACCAGTATGTTATTATTAAATACAGTCCAGACATTATTTAGATTTCCTGAGTTTGTACCCAATATATTTTCTTCTGTTCCAAAATTCCATCTAGAGAACATCATTTATTAGTCATGTCACCTTGGGCTTCTCTGGTCTATGACAGTTTCTCAGACTTTGTTTTTGATGACTTGGCAGTTTTGAGGAATATTAGTCAGATGTATTGTAGGCTGCACCTCTATTGAAATTTTTTTTGATGTTTTTTCTCAAAGTTAGACAAGGGTTATTATGGTTTCTTGGGAGGAGGACCACAGAGCTAAAGTGGCACTGTCATTACATCATATCAAGACTTATCGCTGTTGATGCTAACCATGATCACCTGGCTGAGATGGTGTTTGTCAAGTTATTTCTGCTGTAAAGTTACTCTCCCCACCCCCATCTCTATATGTACCCTTTTGAAGTCACTGTGCACAACCCACACTTACAGGGTGGGGAGTTATGCCCCACCTCCTTGAAGAATATTTATTTCACATGTTGGATTATAATACAATACAATATTATTTATTTTACACAAATTGTAAAACAATTGAGATCAAGTATGTTAAATACTAGAATACTGGGAGTTTTTTCACTTGGTTCCTGTGTATCCCTTATACCTACCTCATCGTTGTGGTCTTATTTTCTGACATTGCAAGATACTCCAGCTCATCTTGGTAAATGTTCCATGTGACCATGAAAAGAATATGTATTCTGCTCCTGTTGGATAGAGTATTCTATAAATGTCAATTAGATCAAGTTAATTGATAGACTTATGAAGTTGAATTGTTTCTACTAATTTTCTGCCTGCTTGATCTGTCAATTACTGACAGAGGGGTGTTGATATTTCTATCTATATAGTGGATTTGTCTATTTCTGTTTTTAGTTCTGTCAGCTGTGTCTTGTACAGGTTGATGTTCTCTTAGGTGCATATTCATTCAGGATTGGTATGTCTTCTTGGATAATCAACCTGTTTATCATAATGCAATGTCCTTCTTTATCTCTGGTAGTCTTTCTTGTTCTGAAATTGTTTTGTTTGAAACTAATATAGCTATTCTAGCTTTCTTTTGATTAGAGTTAGCATGCTAAATCTTTCTCCAGTCCCTTATTTCCAGCTATCCATGCTTCTTTATTTAAAGTTTGGTTTCATGCAAAGAACATATAGTTGGGTCTTATTTTTTATCCACTCTGGTAATCTCTCTCTTTTAATTGGTGTACTTAGACCATTCACATTGAAAGTGATCATTTATATAGTTGAATTGAGATCTATTATCTTTGCAACTTTTTATATTTTTTGTATTTGTTTTATTTATTTTTCCCTTTTTTCTGCCTTGTCTGGTTTTAGTTGAGCATTTCAATTTTATTTTATCAACTCTTTTAACATATTATTTATACTTCTTAAGAATTTTACTGGTTGCCCAAGAGTTTACAATATACATTTTCTTTTAACTAATTTCAATTCACCTTCAAATAGCACTATATTATTTCATGTGTAGTACACATATTTTATAACAGAATATTCCCAATTCCTCCATCTCACCCCTTTGACATTGCTGTCATTCATATCACTTATCTATATTCTTTCCTTGGAGAGTAAGCCTTTGTAGGAAGAAGGTTCTGGGTATATGCATAATGGAATCCTTCACCTCCCCCATCAGGGTTAAGAGGGGGGATCTTTTTCAGGTATTCACCATGAAAAGTGGTGGAGTTCCTGAAGGGAAATTCCATGAAAGTGTAGGGCCTCCATAAGAGCAAAGCTCACAGAAGATCTCACACTAGGTCTCCAACAATTCTTTCTAATTTCTTAGTGTTCCCATTAGTTTATTGCTCTACTGGCTTCTGTTATGGAGAGGCAGTTCTAGGCTTCTGTCTCTATTTTTATGTGCCTGTCTCTCCAGATTTCAGAATGGCAGTTTTCTGTGTGTTCTTAGTTTATAGATGGGTCCAGAAACTGTCATTGATCTCCGGTTTTTCCAGCTATTTCTTGTTGTAAGGTTGGGAATGATGACTTCCAAGTTACATGTTGGAGTTGAAACTGGAAACCTACTTTGTTTTTATATAGGTGTCTTTACAAAACCTATAGTAAATTAAATCACAAATGTATTGCTTATATTTTTAAATATAGCATTATAAATTTTTAAATAGGCTATTTCACAAATTAGACCCAGTCACGGAGATATGTTAATTTTTACTGTTAACCAAATATTTACTGTGTTTTAACTGAGCTAGGCAGTAAGCTATAACCTACAGTTTTTAACATTTAACAAAATTTCCGATTCTTTTTACCCAATGCTCCCTACCCCCATCCCTTTCCTTTTTGAAAAATGATATGCAGGAATACCATAAAAATGGAAGGATTCTCATTTCTATAAAAATCACCTAATGCCAGGTGCTATTTGAGACTGCAGACAGCAAATAAACAAGTGTTGCCAAGTTTAGAATGCATCCACGAACTGTGTGTTTGAAGTTGTGAACTCAACATGACCCTCTTAAGATTTTTCAGGTTAGTTTACATTTGGCCAATCACCACTTCCTGTTTTTAAAGGGAAAGAAAAACTTCTCCGAAGGTCTGAAATATCAAGTGGCTCAAAAGAGCAATATTTGGTTGATAGATATAGATATAGATGGACTTGATTTCCCTCAAAGTACACACAAACTGTGAAACTATAGCATAAGTGATTCAAGGCATAGCTATTTTTAGTGTTTTCCCCTCTATACAACTTTTGAAAAATGATTTTGGATATTTGGGCATTATGAAAATCACACTAGGGAGTATCATCTAGTAACTTTTTATATTGGGCACTGAAATTTATATTTAATATCCATAATGTTGAAAATATTCAATAAAATTGTGGTCCAGCGTCATCACATTTTAGCCCTAGAAATATGTTGATTAAATGAGGTAATTATCTGGTACTTAATGTGTTACTGTGTCTCATAATATTTATGGGTAGATTTGTCTGTCTTCTGGTGCTGTTCAAAATGGAGTAGCGGAAGCCTCTCTCTTCCACTGATTACAACTGAAAATACTTGAATGAAATACAAAAATAAACTATCTGAAGACTGAAAATTAAACAGAAGCATAAGGATTGTGAATAGAGTAAAACCTTGGAGAAGTGACTGATAAAGGAGAAAAACTCTGTATTTCTGCCGAGTGAGCAGAAAAGAGGCCTTTGGGGGTCTGAGATTATGGAGGGTATCTCAGAGAGGAGAGAGCTAGAGAAGAGGACCTTAATTGGGTGCTTGAGCCTGAACAAGTCCAAGAAGCACCTCTGAGTGATACGTGTGTTGAGAAGATCCAGAGAAACAACAAAGGCTTTGAGAATTGAACTAAGACTTAAACCATTGCCCAAGTTTCAGACTAATCCCTGAGTGCTACATTAGTGGGACAGACCCAAAGCAGCATAGCAAAACCTTGAAAACAGAATTGGGTTTAGAATCAGTGCACACAGAAAGTGAGACGGCTTGCATTATGAATCTTACTGCATTTATTGCTTGATAAAATGTCCGACTCAACCCCTGGTTGATATTTAATAAGACCCAGACTCTACCCAACATAATATTCAAAATGACTGGGATATAATCCAGAATTACCCGATATAGAAAGAAATAGGAAAGGGTGACTAATTCTCATGAGAAAAGGTAATAAACAGATGAAATTCCTAGTTCATCCAGGTGTTGGAAATATCAGATAAAGACTTTAAATCAGCTATTACTACTAAGGTGCATGAAGTAAAGATAAACACAGTTGAATTGAGTAGAAAGATAGAAGTTCTCAGCAGAGAAACAAAATGTATAAAAAGGAAGCAAATAGAAATTTTCTAACAGAAAAAGACTATCTGCTGAAACAAAAATTATAGGTTCTCTGATGGGGTTTTCAATGGTTGTGATAAGGAAAAGTCACTGAAGCCCTCCCCCTCCCCCTCCCCCTCTTCTGACAAGAATCTCCCGCCTTAGAACTGAAACCTGCACTTCTGGTTCTGTAACCCTGCCCGTTTGATTTCATAACCTGCAGTTCTGCTTCTGTAACCATGCTTGCTTAGTTGCTTAAGGTAATGGAAAAATCCCACCCGCCAACTCACTAGCCAATGAACGGGAGCCTGCAGACCCCAATAAAAACTCCAGAAAACTGGGGCTGGGGGCCCAGAATTTGGAAACTGAACTTTCCTCTGGGTCCATGCGCATAATAAAGCCTGGTTCCTCTGCTCCTCCGAGTGTCGTTTTGGGTTTCTCATCGCGACAGCCGCAACATTTGGTTCCCTGACCAGGAAATCCAACCAAGCAGGCCCATTGTGCCTCCAGCTTGGGATTGAAGGGCACGGCCAACGGCGATCTCTGAGCAAACAAGGTAGGTGCCTCCTATCATCTAGACAGGACCTCCTTCCGAGGTGGACCCCCGTGGGCTGCGTCCCCACGTCCCAGTTGGACTCAAGAGAGAGAGACGGACTGAACAATATCAGAGACTTCAGAAGGGTAAGCACCCGGGTGCCAAGCCCCAGTCAGGCCCATCTCCGGACAGAAGAGGAGACTGATCACCTCCTGAGGTCTCGCGTGACGAGTCTCCAGTATAGGGCAATTCCTGTGGGAGGGGTAGTTTAGCCTCTGAGTGATTGTGTGCGTGAATGTGGACGGTAGGGGCTTGCGCCTGTTGTACAAGTTTGTGGCCCCATGGCCTATGCCACGGGGTCAGTGTGGGCCCCAACCTGTTTCCGCGGCTATGTCATACAGCATAACGGCCCACCCAGAAAATTGTCCGGATGCCTTAGCTTAGATGAGCCTAAGTTCCCGTGAGGGACACGGACAGGCAGGCATCTGAGTGGCCTTGAAAGAGGCACCCCACCTTTGTCTGTCTTGTGCCACTGACACAGGGTATGAGCTCATCACAGTCAAAACCCACCATCTTGAACTGCATGCTTAAAAACTTCAGGAAGGGATTTTCCGGAGATTATGGTATCCGGATGAACCCTGGCACCCTCCGAACTCTATGTGAGTTGGAGTGGCCCACTTTTAACGTCTAATGGCCCTTGGAAGGGACCCTAGACATAGCCAAGGTCTGTGTGGTGTGGCTAGTAGTCACCAGAACCCCTAGCCACCCAGATCAGTTCCCCTATATTGACTCCTGGTTAGAAATAACCCAGACTCTGCCCCCTTGGGTTTGCTTGTGCATTGGAAAGAAGGGACAGAGCAGGGTCTTAGTTGTACAAGAAGTGAGGCACCAGAAACCAGTCATTTTTCAGGGGTCCTCAGAAGAAGACCCACTACTGCCCCCACTGCCATATGGGCCAACCAC
Organism: Tolypeutes matacus; assembly: GCA_026826555.1. NCBI lineage: Eukaryota > Metazoa > Chordata > Mammalia > Cingulata > Chlamyphoridae > Tolypeutes > Tolypeutes matacus. The sequence goes on from JAKSZT010054478.1 coordinate 10,527,989, forward strand.
CCCAGCCCTTCCTCCTGGCTCAGGAGCACCGGTGGGTCTCCCAGAGATGACTCCTCCTTTGGTCTCCCCTCCTGGCCCAGGGGTACAAGCGAATCATGCGGTGACACCACCCCCGGCCCTTGCAGAGCCAGCAACACCCCCAGAGGGGAGTCCTGCAACCCCATTGGCAAGGAGACTCTGATTGGCGCAGTCCACGTTGCAGATGCCCCTCCGTGAGACGCAGGGTCCACCCCGGCCTCAGGACAAGAGCAGGCTCCTACTGGTGTCCTAGTCCTGGAGGATTGGGCATGGGCAGTAGCACCGGAAACTAAGCCTAACTGGGACTTTAACACTGAACAGGGACTGGCTGCACTCCAACTATATCGGGAAGCGCTCCTCCGAGGGGTCCAAGAAGGGGCTAAATGACCCACGAACATGACAAAAACAATCTTAGTTTTTCAAAACCTGATGAATCTCCAGGGGATTTCTATACTCCTTTCGACCCAGAAGCTCCAGAAAACCAGAGGATGGTGAATGCTGCTTTTGTGGCACAAGTGGTGGCAGACATCACAAGAAAACTCCAAAAGTTAGAAGGATTCGCGGGAATGAACATCTCTCAGCTGCTGGAAGTTGCCAACAAAGTATTCGTCAATCAGGATGAAGACGCTGAATGGGAAACCAAAAAGTGAGTGAAACACCAAACCTCCCGACTAGCGGCAGCCCTGGGAAATGCCGACCCCACCAGGCGAAACAGACCACCTCACAAAAGGGGGGCAAGCACCAGGAGAACGCCGCTGGCCAGATACCAAGGCGCTTACTGCAAAGAGAGCGGGCACTGGAAAAATGAGTGCTCCCAGAAGTCTCAGACACCAAGAGGAAGCCCCTCTAAAGGAAAATACTAGCCTGAGCCCCAAGACCACCTGATTGGGCTGGCAGGACTCAACCTGAATAGGGGTGACCAGGCTCACTGGAACTTGGCCCCCATGAGTCCATGGTCAAATTACAAGTCGAGGGCCAGACAGTGACTTTCATGGTGGACACTGATGCTGAACATTCTGTAGTCACAACCCCCGTTGCCACCTTTAGCAGAAAGACCAGTAATATCATAGGGGCAACTGGAGACCAGTCGAACCGATGGCCCTTTTGCCATTCAAGGACCTGCTAGCTCGGCGGTCATGAAGTAACTCATGAGTTTCTGTACCTGCCTGAGTGCCCGGTTCACCTGCTTGGCAGAGACCTAACCAAACCTGGGGCCCAGATTACCTTCAAACCTGAAAGCCCAGCAAGCTTAAGCCTCGGAACCAGACTCACTCTCCTTGTCACCATTCCCTGAAGTGAAGAACGGAGACTTCATGTGGAAGAAAGTTGCTGGAAGGGAACCCAAACCCTCTTCCAACTTTTAACACAGACTGGGTACAAAGTATCATGGAGAAAGGCTCAGATCTGTAGACAGTGGGTCAAATACCTAAGGTTCAACATCTCATGAGGGCTCCGGATGCTAGGACCTGAGCAGAAAAGGGTGATCTGCTCCATCCCCACACCCACCCTGAAAAGACAGCCGCATCTGGATCCCTGGGTTTGCAGCAATGGCCAGACCCCTTTACAAGACTCTGGCAGGGCCAGAAAGGGAATCTCTTGCCTGGGGAGAAGTCCAACAGGGGGCTTTTCAAAACATCAAGAAACAGCTCAGCCAAGCCCCTGCCTTGGGGCTTCCAAATGTGACTCGAGATTTTTAACCTGTTTGTACATGAAAAAAACAAAGTAGCACAGGCCTCAGCGTTCAGGGAAAGTTGAGCATGTGAATCAAACCCTAGCAAAGTTCTCCCAGGAAGCTGGTCTCCCCTGGGTAGATTTACTCCCTTTGGCCCTTCTCCGAGTTAGGTGCACCGCAGGACCCACAGGCTACTCTCCCTTTGAAATTCTGTTTGGGTGGCCACCCCAATCGTCCGGGCGTTCAGAGGAAGTCTCAGGCTTCCAGGGGAGGCCAACCTAGATTCCATTCTCCAGCAGCTTGGAAGAACTCTAGCTGAAATACATAAAACTGTCCTGTCCCAAAAACCTCATCCCGTTGGGACACCCGGTACACTCTCATCAGCCAGGGGACCAGGTCTGGGTCAAAGACTGGAGGAAAGAACCCCTCCAGCCTTCCTGGACAGGTCCACATACTGTAATCCTTGTAACTCCCACTGCTCTTAAAGTTGCAGGTATCATCCCCTGGATTCATCATTCCAGGGCCAAGAAGGTCCATCATGATAAGAAGCAGAACAGCTGGGCAGCCCAACCTGTACCCGACCACCCTCTGAGAGTGCAAATCACCCGAGATCCTTGAGCACCAACCCCGCTGAATGCCAGCTGAATGGACCCTGCTCCTGGTGGGGTTTGTGTTTATGCCTTGGTGTTTGGAATTGGACTCGCAGCTGTGGACCCCGCAGACTGGACTGTTGTGAATAGAACCCTAATTGCTATAGCATACTGGTGCATAGTAGGATGTTTCTGTGCCTTAGGCTGTTTTTCCTATTCTCCTTCAGGGCTGACACCAGTTCCCAGCCCTGCTCCAGTTGTTACAACACTGCCCCTCTCTCAGCAACGGATAGGTTGAAACAGCTCGCAGGGAAATAGCAACCCTCCTCTTCCTTTACCCACTATACCTATATGCCGGCAGAATGTTTTAAGTTATCCGAAGCCTCAGTTTGTGAGGAAAGGTGGGACGTGTATCTTCCTGGGGGAAGAGTGCTGTTATTATGTTAATGAGACAGGAATAGTCACTACCAAATTAAAAAAACTTAGGAATCAAATCCAAAAAAGGAAGACCCACTCAAATGAGTTCTGTGGCTGGAACCTTGGACAGTGGACCTCTTGGCTTCTGCCCCTGGCCGGACCCTTATTCATCTTGCACATAGCGGCCATCTTTGGCCCATGTCTGATAAAGGCACTCATCAGGTTCATTGAAACAACGATATCATGCATAACTACCACCAAGATTCTAGCCCTAAGGGGATACAGTCTCCTGAGTAGAGATGATGCCCTATGGAAATTATAAGGGCATCAAAGGGGGGAAATGATAAGGAAAAGTCACTGCAGCCCTCCCCCTCCCCCTCCCCCTTTTCTGACAAGAATCTCCCGCCTTAGAACTGAAACCTGCACTTCTGGCTCTATAACTCTGCCCATTTGATTTTGTAACCTGCAGTTCTGCTTCTATAACCATGCTTGCTTAGTTGCTTAAGGTAATGGAAAAAGTCCACCCGCCAACTCACTATCCAATGAACGGGTGCCTGCAGACCCCAATAAAAACTCCATAAAACTGGGACTGGGGGTCCAGAATTTGGAAACTGAACTTTCCTCTGGGCCCATGCACATAATAAAGCCTGGTTCCTCCACTCCTCCGAGTGCCATTTTGGGTTTCCCATCACGACAGCTGCAACAGTTGCAGATATAATACATATGACAAATATAAACGAGGAGAGTAAAGGCAGCTGTCTATTAGCATTTTACTTGAAGTGTTAAAATATTAATTCTAATTATAGTGAGAAAGGTTGGATATGCATATTGTAACAGAGCAACCACTAAACAAATTAATATGCACTCTGCAAAAACTAATGAAAATAAAGCTGGAGTGATTATATTAATATCACATAAAGCAGACTTCTGAACAAGGAATATCTCCAGGGATAAAAGGAACATTACATAATAATAGAGGAGTCAATTCACTGAGGAGACATGGTAATCCTGAATGTGTATTCATCAACAAGAGCTTCAAAATATTAGGAGACAAACACTGATAAAACTGAAAGAAGAAATAGAAAAATCCATAATTACAATTGGAGACTTCAGTAGTCTTTTCCAAGTAATTTCCAGAACAAGTAGAGTGCCAATCAGTAAAGATACAGAATTCCTGAACAACGCTATCAACCAACCTAACCCAATTGAAATGTATGGAACAGTCCACCCAACAACAGCAGACAACATATTCTGTCCAAGTGCATATGGAATAGTCACCAAGTTAGACTCTTCTCTAGCCCATCAAACAAGTCTTAATGTATTTAAAATAATTGAAGTCGAACTATGTTCTCTGATAATAACAGAATTAAACCAGAAATCAATAAAATAAAAGTATCTTGAAAAAAAAAAAAAAAGGAACAGAAACAAGGCCATGTGAGATTTGCCCCCAATATGCAAGGCTGGTTTAGCATTAAAAATTCAATCAATGAAATTTACCATATCAATAGACTGAAGAAATAAACCCATATTATGTTATTGATAATATTTAACACCAATTATGATAAAAACTCTCACAAACTAGGAATAGAACTTCCTTAACCTGATAATGAGATCTACAAAAAAGACCTTTAGTTTATATCAAACTTAATGTTGAAAGAATGAATATTTTCTCCCTAAGATTGGGTACAAGACAAGGACATCCAGCCTTGCTACTCCTATTTCACACTGTTCTGGAGGTTCTATCCAGTTCAATAAGAAAAGAAAAAGAAATAAAAGACATGTAGAGTGGAAAAAAGAAATAAAACTGTTAATGTTTGCAGACAATATAATTGCCTTATATAGAAAATTCCAAAGAATCTCCAGAAATTACTTAAAATAATAAACAAGCTTAGCACGGTTGCACTTTGCAAAGTCATTATGCAAAATTCACATTTGGCTAAGAACACATGAAAAGATGCCCAATATCATTATTCATTGGGGAAATACTAATCAAAATCCCAATCTGATACTACTTCACACACACTAGGCTATTATTAAAAAAATAAACAAAATAACACATGTTGATGAAGATGTGGAGAAATTAGAAACTTGAGCATTATTAGTGGAAATGTAAAATGGTGCAGCCACTGTGGAAAACAATTTGATGGTTCCTCAAATACTTAAACATAGACTTACCCATGTGACCTGGCTGTTCTACTCCTAGGCATATACCCAAAGGGACTGTGTAAAATAGGACTCGAATAAATACTTGTTCACCAGTGTTCATAGCAGCGTTGGTCACAGTAGCCAAAAGGTTTTAAGCAATCCAAGTGTCTATCCAACAGATGAATGTATAACAAAATGTGGTATATCCTTACAATGGGATAATATTCAGCCATAAAAAGAAATGAAGTTTTGATATTTGCTACAACACGGATGAACCTTGAAATCATTGGTCTGTTTTAATAAAAATTTATAAAGAGTTTTCTTCTTGAATAATCAATATACAAAGAAAAGATAATCTGTTTTTATCATAATAGCTTCTTGTACTTTAACCTTATCATTTCCTTGGTTGTTAAAGAGAAACAAATCTTATTACTTTTAAAAGAACAAAGTTCAAATCTGCTTTCTCAAAGTCAAATCCATAAAAGTATCTTTTTATTAAAAAAAAAACAACATTATGTAAGTGAAATAAGTCAGACACAAAATGTTAGATTTCACTTATATGAACTATGTAGCATAGGTAAATTCATGGAGACAGTAAGTATGTTAGAGGGTACAAGGAGCTGGTGGAGGGGAGAATGGGGAAATTATCGCTTAATGGGTATGGAGCCTGTTTGGAGTGGTACATTTTGGAAATAGTGGTGATAGCAGAACAGCATAGTGAACGTTATCAATGCCACTGAATTATACACTTAAAAATGGATAAAATGACATATTTTATGTTATTTATATACCATAGAACTTTAAAAAATTGATTGTATAGAAAATACACTAATGTTGAAAAATTATAAATTCAGAGTTAAGAACAGTATCATTTACAATGGTACCGAAAACATTAAATATTTCATTTGCACAGGATTTCTAACTCTAATTTGTGAATTTGTTTTTCCAGATCATGTGTATGAGCTTGCAACAACCCAGGCTTGATAAGTGATTGAATGGGCCCAATGAGGAAATGCTGGGAGAGGAATTTTAACCAAACCCATAGCGTGAAGAACTGGAATTGTGAATTTCATTAGTAAGTTTTTAAGAAGAGAGTATGATCCTGTACTTTTTTTTTTTTAAGAAATAAAATACATAAAAATTTAATGAAACTGAAATAAAATAAAATTTAAAAATTGGGATATTAAAAAATAATGAAGAATATTTTAAAAATTTTTAAATATTTTAAAAATTAATTAAATGTGGTTTCCTCTAATATTCTTATTTGGAAAAGTAGAGAAAATACTTTAAGAAGATAATTTTATGAATTTGTTAAACTAACTAAACATTATTCAAGGGTAAAGATGATATTATTTAATCAGGCTTAAATCTGTTTTTAAATTTATATTTGCTTTATCAAAGTCATATATTAACACTTGATCATTAGATGTCTCCTTCCTATCTTCCATCTCTTCCCATTTATTCTTTTTGCTCAGTCTGTAGAAATTCTTATGATTCACTGTGCTAAATTTATTATACAGCTTCACCTTCAAAATCCACCATGGTTGGTTGAAGCATAGCCTTGGCCATGAGAGAGATTTCAGAGTATTCTCTGTTTCTTATTACCTCAGGATATCCAGAAAGTATTTATTTCACAATTTTAAAATGTGGACAATACCATACTGATCAGAATTGCTAATTCCACATCTGCTGTTAAACAGATGATACATAGTAATATATTACAATGATCCGTAAGGAGCATAGCTGATTCTTTTTTTTTTTTTTTCCCTCCATTCTTTTATTTATTTATTTGTTTGTTTATTTAATTTTATTTTTTTTTCCGATAAAGCCCCTGTATTTCAACTGCACATCCCCTCCCTGCCCCGAAAGTGTCCAGTGACCACCGCTCCACCTGACTGTTATAATTTCTTCCATTGCTAGAATCACCATATGTGTACAACAGAATACCATCAAGTCCACTCTAGTCCTTAGTTCTTCCTCCAATCCTGAGGGGACTGGTATGGTGATTTCCACTCCACCTCCAAGTGAGAGAGGGCTTATATCCTATGGATATGGTGGGTGGGATGATCCTGCCTGCAGATGAGGCCCTCTCCATTCCCTGGGATGGCCGCTGCCCATTGTTGTCTCCTCGCCAGGTGACTTGGATGAGTCCATTGAGCTGTAGGGTAGGAGTTGCAGCTCCACCGAGATTCCACGCACACCTGGCACATAGGTAGGCAGGAGGCTCCAGTCTCTGGAAGTATACCTAAAAACTCCAGCATCACATATAGGTTTGAACAGAAGGGACTGATGAACCATGTGCAGGGAGGACTTATTTGAGTCCAATTCTGTCACTCTCAGGAGCACAGATTCCAAAATAGAGCCCACTGATAAGACGTCAGTCTCTGGGGCTTTCCCCCCTTATATAGGACCTGGGTGTCTCCAGAGCTCTCAGGAGCCCCTCTGTGTGGGGTGATATGCACTTTGATGTTCTATGAGCTTCTACTGAGGTGTGCATAAGAGTTACCTCTGGGAGGACCTCCTGACTCTCTTTGAAGTTTCTTAGCCACTTGAACTCATTTGTCTTTACCTTTTCCCCCTTTTATTCAAGGTCTTTTTCCAGTTGTGTTGCCAGTTGGCACTTGGTATTAATCCCTCGTTGCCAGGGAGGCTCATCCCCGGGAGTCATGCCCCACGTTGGGGGGAAGGTAATGCATTCATTTGCTGAGTTTGGCTTAGAGAGAGGCCACATTTGAGCAACAAGGAGGCTCTCAGGTGGCAACCCTTAGGCACCCCATAATAGTAAGCTCAGTTTCAGTTACAAGAGCAAAGACTCATAAGGGTAGTCATCAATAATAAGAACTCATCAGTGGGCCATCCTCTTTTGACGGACACTGTCCCTGCACTCAGAGGACTGTTGCTGCTCCCTTGGAGAATGTGACAGAGCTCTCCAGACTGGGAATTCAGATTCCCTCATTTATTGAGTGATTGTCCACCCACCGTGACCATGCCCCATCCTTTGATCTTTTGAACAATTTTGTTTATCTTTCATGTATATTCAGATGAACTTACTCCCATGAATCCCCCCTCCCAGACACCCCCCACCAATAATCCTCTGCAGTACCCATTGTAACCTTTCTGTGATCTAAATCTTCCATGAACATGTAGCCCATATAATAATCAAATACACTTAATAGGAAAAAGAAACAACAATGATAAGCTTACATGCAAGAGATAAACATAAGGAAACTCAGGAAAAACAAAAACAAAAACAAAAAAACAATCAAACAAAACAAAATATAATTAGCAGATTGGGACATTCAAAAAAATGGAAAAAAAAGTAAAAGAAATGCCTTAAAAAAATATATATATATATATATATTCTTTTTGTCCTTTTATCACCATGTTATCGGATGTCCAGTGTGCCGTGACACCTTCCCCCTCTCAATCCCCAGTGTCTTCCAAATTTTCATTTAATTTTCAGAGAAGTTTTAGGTCACAGCAAAGTCACACACGGAGTGCTGGAGACTCCCAGATACCAAACCACCCCCTATTCCCCACCCCATATTAACCCCCCCCTTTCCTTTTGGATGTTAGCATTGTTATAACTGTTATACAGATAGCAAAATATAGCAACTAAACATTGTCAACGATTTACAGTATGGTTTACAATTTAGACGATACAGTTTAATAAGTTTTGATGATATTTACCATGTCTTGTGTCCATTACTGTAAGGTAATGAAAAACCTTTCCCATGACCACTAAATACCCCATTAGATCTTACCTGTTCCTTCCTCCCCACCTCCCTGGGGCATATGACACTCCCCTGTCTTGACTCATGGAATGTCAAGATTCATAGTTACATGCCCTGGGTATTTGAACCTGCCCTTCCTAATCTACCCACCTGTCAACGCTGCACCACCAAACCCAGTAATATCACTACTCATCTGTCCTATCCTTCAATATGCAACTATACTCTATCCCTTTACCATAGATTATTTCCATATGGGTGATGGCTCAAAGCCTGCTCTTCTCTTACTCTCCTTTGTTAACCTATCTTTCAGACAATGGTTCTCAGAGACTGCTCACTTTCCTCAGTTCAAATCAGTGAGGTCATATACTGTTCATCCTTCAGTGCCTGGCTTGCTTCACTCAACATAAGGTCTTCAAGATTCATCCATGTTATTCCATGTGTTAGCACTTTATTCCTTCTTACAGCTGAGTAATATTCCATTGTATGTATGTACCACATTTTGCTTATCCCTTCATCTGTTGATGGGCACCGGGGCTGATTACAACTTTTGGCCATGGTGAACAATGCAGCTATGAACATTGGTGTGCATATATCTGTTTGTGTCTTTGCTTTCAGTTCTTCTGGGTATATACCCAGCAGTGGAATTGCTGGATCATATGGAAGATCTATTATTAGTTTTCTGAGGAACCGCCAAACTGTCCTCCGCAGTGGCTGGACCATACCACAGTCCCACCAGCAGTGGATGAGGGTTCCTATTCCTCCACATCCTCTCCAACATTTAGTGTCTGCTGTTTTTTTAATAGCTGCCATTCTGATGGGTTTAAGATGGTATCTCATTGTAGTTTTGATTTGCATTTCCCTGATAGCAAGCGATGTTGAGCATTTTTTCATGTGCTTTTAGTCATTTGTATTTCTTCCTTGGAGAAGTGTCTTTTCAGGTCACTTGCCCATTTTTTAAATGAGTTGTTTGTCTTTTTATTTTCAAGTGTAGGATTTCTTTATATATGCAGGATATTAGGCTCCTGATCCTGTACTTTTGAATATCGATTTACAAGCAGCCATTGAAGCCTAGGAAGACAGTGCAAGACTAGCCAAAAAATTGAACCGTGGCTTAGGATAGAAGTTTTCAGACTGTGTTCCATGAATCCACAAGGTTCTGAAGACCAGTCTCAGGGTCCTCCCTGTGTGTGAATGTGTGTGTATGAGTGTGTGTGAGTAAATTGGTGTATATGAGTGTGTGAGTCTGAGTGTGAGTAAATTGGGTGAGTGTGTGTTGGAGAGTGGAAAGGATGTCTAGTTAGGTTCTGCCTGCACTTTCCATCCCTCTTCCCACCTCAGTCACAGGAGTTCTGTTTTTCTGGATTTAAAAAAAATGGGCGTTCCATATAAGATGTTTTTTTTTGATAAAAGAGTTTCATGGCTAAAAATAAGTATGAAAACCACTGCTCAAAATAAGAAAATAAAAGGACCAGGGCAAATGACAGAGATCCACAAGGCAGGCAGCAGGTAAACAGCAAAGTTCGGCTCAAGCAGTTGGCATTGGATAGAGCCCGAAGAATTTTTCCATGACCTTATCAAGGGTAATTTGGGCTTTGAGGACAGGAACCGTAACTGCTGAGGAGCTAAAGGACTGGTAGGGAGTTCAGTTGTTGATAGGAAAATTACAGAGAACTAGTCGGCAACGTCATTGAGGCAAGAACACATTTTGTGTTAAATTGGGCTGTAAAGGTCTGAACCATAACCAGCAGAAATATGATCCAGTAAACTATGGCCTGGGAACAGCTCTAGTGCCAGAGTCCCAGATGGAGCCAAATCTGTACAGTGGGGTAATGTCCCAGTGCAGTGCCTTTCATGGGGTGGGTCTTGGATCATTTCATTAGCATCATCTGGGGAACTTGTTTAAAATGCACGTTCTGTGCTCCTCCACCACCTGACTGGGATCCAGAAACCTGGCCTTTTTTTTTTTTTTTTAACAAGAATGCACCCTGGTAAATGTGATACCTTCTAAAGTGTCAGAACAACTTGCCAAGTTGCTCAAAATTCCTTGTTGCTAAGAATCACCCATCATGCTTGCTAAGCATTCAGCTTTTCAGGCCCTTTCCCTAAAAATGCCTGGTTGGAATAGTGCTGGGGTATTTATATGCCCTATTATTCTTATCACAGGGGAAGTTTAGATAATACTGGAGAGGGATATTGAGGTAATTGTCAAGCAGAACTTTGCGGGATTTCTAACTTTGAGGAAAGATTGGAATGTTATAGGAAAGTGCCAAAGAATATAAAAATAATTTTCATATTTTCTTTCTCATACTAGAAACATTTTCATGAAAATTTCAGCCTTCATGAAATTGGGACAGAAATCATGTACGACGTGAAGTATGAATTTTGACAGAGAAGGCCAGGGGTGGGGCTGATTTGTCATTATTTGCATAAATATGACACATGACTTGCAAATTAAATAAGCTCATATCCAATGCCATTGCTCTCCATATTTTCAGAGAAAACCTTTTATTAACTCTAAGTGATGTAACCTAGAGATGTTAGCATATTTTATTGTGCATTCTCCCTGGAAATTTACTGGATAAAAGCAAGGATTTTTCCCAAAAGGAGATTTTGGATGTATGTCCTTCTGTCTCATAGGTGGGTGAGTGAGACATACAGATATCAAAATTCATTTGCTGAATGAGATTCTGCATTTCTAACCATCCCCCAGGTGATGTTAGTGCTTCTGGTCCTCAGATCTCACTTTGAATAGCAAAGGGCTAGCATATAGTGTTCTGCCTGAGAGGTGGGAGTGATGAACTCAGTATTACAACTCTCTGTGAGGGCCCCTTTAGTAAGTAGGAGAGCTCATGGGAAGATTAGTGAAAAGGTGCCTTTTCTCAAAAAAGGAGCAGAAAAGTGTGCTTAGAAAGATGATACAATATTGTGCAATTTCCCATAGCTTTTGACCAGCCCTTGAACTAAGCCCATGCCAATACAAGATTCGGCAGAGAACTGACAGGAACTGCCTCTAGTGATGGTTTGAGAAAGTGATACTGGGTCACCCCACCACTGACTGACCTGGCATCTCTTTGAATGGTTGAGAGCTACCACCAGGAACTGTGGTTGAGATCAGAATGTAGATCGCTTCTACAGAATGTAGATCTACAGAATGTAGATCGCTTCTCAGTTGCCCAAGCATTATACTTTTCTGGGAGAGAGATGCATTATAATTTCCTGGGAGACAGAAGGAAGCCAGGCTTCAGTCTGAGGCATTGGAAGAATAGAGATTGAGGGTTTATCACTTTATCTAAGTAACTTAGGGGTGCAATAATATTTCCATTCCACCAAGAAACTTGGATGGATTGGATGCCTAGAAACACTATGTATGTGGGTGTCCAGTGGTGAGGGGTACAGGAGAGACTGTTGTGTTAATATAGAGACCCTTGATAATCTGGGCTTCAGATTTCAATCCTTGACTTAGAGGGCCATGTAAGAAATATCATCCTAATACAACTAACACATTTCTAGAATTCCCTTAAAAATTTGTTGCTGTAATAAAATGACTTGCACCTTGCATACTCAAGACTCCTACTACTGAACCCCACTTGTCCTTGCTTCTTTCTAGAGTAAATGTGATTGGTTTCATCCGGCTGGTTTTTCACTGTGTTCCTTCTAGTGAATATTGTAAAAATTTTATATGTTTTCTACAAAATATAAGTACTTGCTTTAATGTCCTTGACTGCAAAAATTAGATGAATTCTTATCTTAGTAGAATATTAGCTTTTCCATAGAAAGTATAGATTCAAATATTGCACCATGAAAGAAGTACAACAGCTGAGAATATTTAATGGAAAAAAAATTATATTCAAGTTTCTTATTATATAACAATTTTAAGTGCATATTAATTGAAGAATATTGGATTTTGAATTGTTCTTTCCTAATGAAGTTTTTAATATTTTGGATAAAGGGACTGAAGATTAGAGGAGTCTGAAATGGAATGTCATATTACAGGTTATTTAATAGATATAAAAGTTTTCAGAACTTTAATCACAGTTTCTTTTGAGAATTGTCAAAAGAAAAGACTTTTATTCCTCATGCTATGATGTTTTTTTCTTCCTCTTCTTAGTCCTTTGGCAGAATGGAAAACCAAGAAGACTGAAAATAGAAATTCCAGGTTGGGGTAATACAGAGCCAAGTCTTCTAAAAGTGACGGGGTGATTTTTCTGGTTTACATTTAGTCCCCACAAAGTGTTTCTGTGGGCATGTCCAAATCTCACTGTCTTTGAGTAGTTCAGTGACTTCTTAAAGTATTCATAGTGGGGAATTGCCCATGGAAGTGGCCTGGGTGGGTCTAAGATAAGTGGTAGAGCTGATGGCTATTCTGGGTCAGCAGGAAAATGTGTTCCTGATGAGTTAAGGCATCAGGCTTGCTCAAGGCATCCAAATTGGCCAAGAGAAATGGTGAGTGGCAGGTAAGATATGGTCAGAAGGCACAGATTCTACTGCCTTGGAATTTTTTGAAACAAATTTTATTTCCAAAGGAAACAGGTGCATGGACAAACAGTAAAACAGGAGACAAGAACAAACTAGTAACAGCACTGAAATATATATCTGAATATGATTAAAAGGAAGGAAATGTTAGATTGTATATATGGTAACAGAATAAAAATTAAAAAAAAAATCCATGGAACTACTCCGCACAAACAGTGAACCCTAGGTTAAACCATGGACTTTAATAGTACAATTATAAAAATGTGCTATCATCAAGTGTAATGAATGTTCCACACTAATGCATGGTGCTGTTGGTGGGGTAACATATGGGAATTCTGTATTTTGTTCATGATTATTCCATAAACCCATAACTTCTCTAATAAAGAAATAAAACCCAAACTAGTCCCTTGATACTCAAAATCCAAGGAAAATGAGTCAAATAGATAAATGCATGCTTTAATTATTTAATTATTTTGCTCTTACTTTACAGATGGCCATTTTGTATCCACATTGTCCAAGGTATGAACTCACTGAATTGAGTTTAAGCACTCAATAGAAAAATAGGTAAAGAATATAGACATTGCTATTTAACACATGAATAGAAATTGCTATTAAACACATGAAAAAATGTTCACTCTGATGGGCAAATTATTTTAAATGAAAATAACATGACAGTGTACTTTTGGAGCCATTAAAGTTACAAAATATAAACAAGAAAAATAACCCCATCAGTGGTACCTGTTGAGATCAAGTGCCCAGTTAATTAATTGGGAACTCTTCTAAACTTGTGGCCTTGTAGTTTGGAATAAATTTCTAAGGCCTACTTTGGGAATAAACGTTTTCAAAGCTTTGACTCTTCAAATTATTTGACCCATTTTAAAACATAAATACTATATAATCATGATTTTCTTGCATTATTATTCTCTGTTGGCTCTTTACTTAAATCAGGGGTCAGCAAACTTTTTCTGTAAAGGGCATATAGTAAATATATTAGTGTTGGTTGGACATGCAATGTCTATTGCAACTACTCAACTCTACCCATGTTCACAAAAGCAGCCATAGAAAACAGGTAAATGAATAAGCATGGCTGCCTTCATATAAACTTTATTTATAGACACTAAACTTTGAATTTCAAGTAACTCTCACATCTCATTAAATATTATTCTTAAGTTTCTTTTCCAACCATTAAAAATAAATAATAAAATAAAAAGTGTAAAAACCATTCTTAGCTCACTGGTTGTTCCAAAACATGTGGCAGGCTGGATTTGGCCCCCTGGCAATAGTTTGTTGAACCCTGGCTTAAAGGATAAAGCCTTTACTATTAGGTTGGTGCAAAAGTAATGGCGGTTTTGCATTGTTGAAATTTGCCGTTTGATATTGGAATGCATTCTTAAATAAGTGTGGTTATGTTATACATAATTTTAATGTGCATTTCTCGCTTTATGTTTTTTTTTTGCTAATGATTTATTACTTGCTGTTTATTTTATATTTATTTTAGACTATGGAAATGATGTTAAACAAAAAAGCAAATTTGAGTGATTTTCTTATTTGTGTTCAAAATGGGTCGTAAAGCAGTAGAGACAACTCGTAACATCAACAGCACATTTGGCCAGGAACTGCTAACAAAAGTGCAGTGCAGTGGTGGTTCAAGAAGTTTTGCAAAAGAGACGAGATCCTTGAAGATGAGGAGCGTAGTGGCCAGCCATCGGAAGATGACAACGACCAATTGAGAGCAATCATCGAAGCTGATCCTCTTACAACTACTTGAGAAGTTACTGAAGACCTTAACGTCGACCATTCTATGGTTGTTCAGCATTTGAAGCAAATTGGAAAGGTGAAAAAGTTCTATAAGTGGGTGCCTCGTGAGCTGACTGAAAATAAAAAAAATCGTTTTTGAAGTGTCATCTTCTCTTATTCTACACAACAATAACGAACCATTTCTTGATTGTCTTGTGACGTGTGATAAAAAGTGGATTTTATACAACAACTGGCAATGACCAACTCAGTGGTTGGACCTAGAAGAAGCTCCAAAGCACTTCCCAAAGCCAAAAAAAGGTTATGGCCACTGTTTAGTGGTCTGCTGCCAGCCTGATCCACTACAGCTTTCTGAATCCCGGTGAAACCATTACATCTGAGAAGTATGCTCAGCAAATCGATGAGATGCACCGAAAACTGCAATGCCTACAGCCAGAGTTGGTCAACAGAAAGGGTCCAATTCTTCTCTCCAACAATGCCCGACCACACGTCACACAACCAATGCTTCAAAATTTGAACAAATTGGGCTATGAAGTTTTGCCTCATCTGCCATATTCACCTGACCTCTTGCCAACCGACTGACTACCACTTCTTCAAGCATCTCCACAACTTTTTGCAGGGAAAACACTTCCATAACCAGCAGGATGCAGAACTCCAAGAGTTCGGTGAATCCTGAAGCACAGATCTTTTTGCTATAGGAATAAACACATTTCTTGTTGGCAAAAATGGGTTGATTGTAATGGTTCCTATTTTGATTAATAAAGATGTGTTTGAGCCTAGTTATAATGATTTAAAATTCATGGTCTGAAACCGCAATTACTTTTCCACCAACCTAATACTTTCTCCCGAAATAAGTTGTGTCCTTTCACATTATTCCATTGTGTTTGCTTATGTCTGTCTTTTTCTGCCTAGGATGTCACCACCTACTCTGCTGCTTTCTGAAATGGTTTGCATCACTTGTGTTGACTTAGACATGATCTTTGTCAGATCCACATGGGGCAAAGGGTGCCAGACTCTAACAGATCTGTACTGATTACCGTATCTCCCCCTAATAATGACAGAAGTGCTTCAATTTGTTCTGCTACAAAACTAAAACGTATTTAAAAGGTAGAAAATAGATTAAAGTAAGCTTTTTGGCATGGTTTAGTGTGAATCCAGGTGAAAAACATCTGGATCTTTTTGTGTTTTGTGTGTAGGGATTGAAGATAGGAGGAAGGGGTAGGGGTCTGTGTTCGAAGAAGGATTACCACCAGGGCAATAGGAAAACAGGTATAGAAAGGGGAGTTCGAGAACGTAAAAGAGAATCAACATATCCGTGGCTCTGCATGGAGTCTCAGCTGGACTGGGACAGATGAAAGCTAGCCAGAGAATTGGTTATGTAATTGAACAATAATCATAACCATTTCTGCTGCTTGTGATTTATGATTTTAAAATATAGGTATTTTACTATAAAGTATACATTGGTCAATTACTTTTCATTGCAGTGTTTCTTAAAGTTGATGTTTTAATAAATTAATTCTAAAATATATTTTTAGAAGGAAATTGTAGTAAATAGTTTGCCAATTTCAGATTCAGTAATCCATATCTCTGAAAAGTCCAGCTGCATAGGACATGGAATAATGATAAATATGGTAGCTTGTGTTATACATATGTGTATGTATGTATGATGGGTGGTTTTGTGTTCTTTCCTTTTTGTTTTTTTTCTTTTTGTGATACCTGCAGGTGTTGCTGTTAGCAACATAGATCTGTTAATTCATTAGGGTTTGTAAAATTGCGATACTGTAATTTAGCATTTTTTTCCATGTATTAACTAGAATACTTTTATAAAAAGAAACATCTCCTTATCTACAGTTTTCAAGCAGGTAGTATAATTTGTATAAGAAAGTCAGAGTAAATGCTTCATTTCCCCCTTTATTTACTGGTTTTCAAAATAACGAGTTAATAAGCATCATCCCACTGTGATCAATTGGTATGATTATTTTGTGGATTTCATTATGATCTCATGGATTATACATACATGATACCAGCGTATCCTTAGTATATTTCAATCCATTGCAATTGTTCTCCTTATCAATGTTTAAATTTCCCCTCTTTGACTAGTGGGAGCTTATTGTATTTGGCTCCTAGTCCCTTTGTAAGACACCTGTAGTATTTTCTAGGGTCTTTGTCAAAAGGTAGGATTCCAGATTCATATTATACATGTTCTACTTGTAAACAGGCAGCTCTACAAGAGACACTGGTTCCTTTTGTTTGGAAAAGATTTTTGTATACAACAATATAGTCTGAAGGGGTGACCATTGCTACTGGGACGGCCTTCTCAGTGGCCCAAATTAGGAAATATATGTATGTTGTTAAAGATAAAAATCATAACATATTACTACTTCCAATTCAAATTCAATACTACTTAGGGTTTTTACTTAACCTACTTCAAAATCACAACTGTATATTCTTTTTCCCATTCCAGGAATCCCAGTTCTCAGTAATACTAGGAATTACAGAATTAGAATATCACGTAAATACTCAAGTCTTTTATCCTTTAATATACTTGCAAGAGTTTGGGAATAGTAACATCACTACCATCAACTATATGATTACAGAAAAATGCATGTGGTTTTTTTTTTTTTGGTGGTTGATTTTATCCTTAGGACTATTAGAGTATACTTTTTAGGTATAGGCAAATTATTGTTTTAAAGTCACATAAAATAGTTTGGTTCCTCTATGTATGACTGTGGCACCAACTAAGTATGTATTTAGGACATTTATTTCATGTATTTTTATTATTAGGCATTAGTTTTTTTTAAAGTTAGGTTTTATAATTATGTAAAATATTTATGTAGTTTCAAAGTTAAATCTCCAGAACAAAGTAGATTCAGAAAAGGCTACTTTCTCTCCCTTTTTTATCCACCCTGTTCCTTAACCCGCCCTGCCACTATATGTAGATTTTTAAGGAATATTAAGGTTTATTATTTTATTTGTTTAAAAACATAGATACTTAGATATATTTCTCTATTTCTCTGTCTCAGATGAGTGGTAGCATACCGTGCCAAAGTTTTTCATCTTCCTCTTTTTCACTTCACAAAATATCCTCCAAATCATGCCATAGTAGAGTAGAGATACTCCTTAATCCACTTGCATAATTCTTCTTTGTGCAGATGTACTGTGGGATTTTCAGCCAGTCTCCTAATGGACATTTGGGTTGTTTCCTGTTTTTTGTCGCTACAAAAAGTCTTGCAATGTCCAACCTTTTTTGTTGTTCAAGTGTACCTTCATGATTCCTAGAGGTAGGATTGTTGGGTCAAATGGGAGATGCATAGATAATTATATTTGGCCAAATTCTCCTCCATTTTGCATTCCCTCTGGCAATTATGAGACTGCCTTTTTCTTCAAAGCTTATCCACAGAATATGTTCTCAAATTTTTGATGTCTGACAATTAGGTAAGGAGAGTAGCTCAGTGTAGTTTTAATTTGTAATTCTCTTACTGGAGTTAAGAGCCATTCACATTTCTCTTTTTGCAAACTTTCTTTTCATTAATCTAGTCTAGTTTTTCTCTTATATTAGAAGCTCTTTACTCGAGATTTAAATATTTTTGTGATAAAAATTAAAAATATTTTCCACTTTTGTCATTTTTTTTATTGACTTCTGCTATCTTTTGCCATGCAAAATTTTTAGTTTAATTTTTATGTCATCAAATTTATCTATCTTATTCCATATGGCTTCTGGATTTTGTGTTATAGGTAGGAAAAATTTCCCTTATTTCCAGGTTTTTCCTACAACTGGTTTAACTTGTTATATTTATATAACAGATCCATTTGGGATTTATACTGAGGAATGACATGAAGAAATGATCCAATTTTATTTTTTTAACGTGACTATCCAGTTAGCCCAACACAACATATTAAATAATCCATCTTTTACCCAATATTATGATATGCTGCTTTTATTGTATATTAAATTTTCATCTTTAATTGGGTCGATTTCTGAATTTTCTAGTGTATTCCAATGTTCTATCCAACAATTTATGACCTGATACCACCTGTTTTAATTACAGATATTTATAGCATGTTTTTATTTTGACTGGGCAAGTTCCCCATTCTCCCGACCTCATTGTTCTTTTTTATTCATGATGTTCTTCACCCTTCTTATTTATCTTTACAAGTGAACTCATTAATCAGCTTATAAAGTCTAGTTCTCAAGAAAAATATGATAGCATTTTTGTTGGAATTGCATACATTTATAAATTAATTTCGATCAAATGGATATCTGTAATGATGTGTAAGGAAAATGGTAGCATTAGATATTTAAAATCAGAGATAACATATAATCATAAAACACTTGTCTTAAATCTAGTATTAATGGTCAAGTTGAACATCAGCATTATGAATTTCTTTCATAAAAGATATATATCCATGCCAGAGATATGGTTTAACTTGTAGCATAACTGAATTTGTTTAATAATGAATGATTTATATTCAAGTTTTTCGGTATCTGTGGTTGCATCCATAATTGGGTAAGTGGGAAGTGGCCTGCTTAACCAAACTATAATGGGTGTGGTATCATTCTTTTAATTTATTTTCTGGATCATGTTTAATGGTTTTATGAATCAGAACAGCTATCTAGGCACAGCTTTTAAAAAGTGTTTTGGGTAATCTAAGCACCTCTTAAAATATATGCATATATATATATATAAATAACATTTTTGTAAGCAAATACACATATATGCATATATATCTATATATCATTTTACAAATGTTTGTATGTATTGTGAGAATTTTGATTTTTACCCATAATAAAAAAAAAAAAAAAATCTGCTTTCATTGCTTTTTTGCATATTCAGTAAGACAATTAATTGGCTATAATTGAAATTAAAATGTAATGTATCTAAGTTGTTGTTCTTTTAAAAATTATCTCATCAATGTCAAAAATTCATATTTCAGAACTTTCCTGTCATAATTGAGTTATGTGGGCTGCTTGTGATGAATTGGACCTACTGTGCCTTTTAGCCATGCTTACTTTTGTGCCATGTATGGATCTAGAACATCTCGTCTTCATTTATTTTCATTTATGCAACATTAAACAAGATAGCCCTGAAAGCCTTCTTTATAACAGAATAAAATTACTGCACCCAAAGTCTAGAATATGATAATCAAAATCTATAACTCAATGTAGTAGATAATAATAGCAAATATTTATAAAACATTTCCTATGTGCCAGATTCTTCCCAAGTTTCTTTTTCATGTTAACTCATCACAATAATACAAAGATATAGGTACTATATCCTCATTGAATAAATGAGGAAATCGGCCTAGTCTCACAACGAGTAAGTGAAATTTGAACTCTGGCACTCTGGCTCAGGAGACTGTGCTCTTAGCCACTACACTGCACTGCCTTTGTTCCAGAAGAGCTTCTCTTCCTTCATCAAGTATGCGTTGATCACTTCCTCTGTGCCAGGCACAGTGCAAGACATTGGGGGAATACAATACTGCTGGAGACAAACATAATCTCCTTCCTCTTGGAAGGAACGTGGATGCAAAGGGAAAGGAACAGCAAGGGACAAGGCTGAGGAGGTAAGAAAATCCTGGCTTAAAAGTTGCTTATAAGCCTTTTTAGGGAGATCAAATTTTATTCCCCTGGCATTTGGAGTCCATGGAAGGGTTGAAATGGAGAAGTGACCCAAATAGATTTGCACTTTAGAAATATTACTTTGGCTGTATTGTGGGAACCAATTGGGGAAAAAAAGCAAGACTGCCTGCAGAGAGACCATTTGGGATATGGTTATGAGAGTTAATGTGAAAGATGAAGTTAGCTTGGACTAGGATGTTGACAGAGGATTAGAAATAAATGGATAGATTTAAGATACTTGGAAAATTAAAAGGACTTATTTTTGCTTTGGTATTGATGATAAGTGAGAACACACTTCTGGGTTTGTGACTTAAGAACTTGTGCTTTGGAGAAGTAACTAGGAGAATAAGCCAATGAGAAACAGAAGATAATGAGTATAGTTTTGAATGTGCTGAGTTTTATGTGACATATAAATGGAGATTCTCATTATATTGTTGAAAGATCGGGTCTAAGCCTCAGGAGAAAGACTCGGATTGTAGATACAGATTTGGAAATCTATAGACTGTAAGTGGTAATGGAAGTCACATTCTAAAACAGAATTCCCCAGGTGTGGTTCATAGAATGAAACAATAAGCAGGTGTTAGAAAGAGCCCCGAATACAATAAAAGGAAGAGATGGGAGAACAGCGAGAAGCCAGCAAAACTGCAGTCAGAAGGGAGGAGATACAGAAAAATTGAGGCATTGCAGAAGTAGGAAAGGAAGAGTTTCCAGAAGGAGATGAACAGTGTCAGACTCATGTGGGAGGTCAAGTAAGATATGGATTGAACTAGATACCTTGAATTCAGCAATGTAGAGAAAATTAACGACCTCGGCAAGGGCAGTATTAGAGGGCTGGT
>JAKSZT010054478.1:10549258-10584016 GCA_026826555.1 Tolypeutes matacus
GTAGAGAAAATTAACGACCTCGGCAAGGGCAGTATTAGAGGGCTGGTGGAGTAGAAATCAGATTGGCGTTGGATAAGGAGCGAATAGGGAAGGTGAAATAGAAACAGTGGGATTAATCAATTTATTCAAGAGGCTTGGTAATGAAGGCTTGTAGAGAGGCCAGTAGCAAGGGAGAGGAGCTTGTCTGCCATTCTAAGGGGTAAGCAGTAACCAGTTATCTTTCTGGTTTAAGCTGGGTTGGAGAATGATCAGTCCTGTGTTTCAGAATGATAAAACTTGGGGAGGGAAAGTCTGGAGGTAGGGAGACCAGTTAGGAGACTATTATAGCAGTAAAGAGAAGAAATAGTGAATATCTTAGAGCAGTAACAGTGGGATTGGAAGCAGGGGGAAAATGCAAGAGACATTTCTGATATATGGTAAGACCATGTGACTTGAGTGTCTGGAAAATGGCAAAGATGACTTTGATATTCCACAATTATATAAGTCAATGGAACAATGCCTTTAAATTTCTCAGGAAAAAAAGATTTTCAACCTAGACTATATTTCTAGTCAATTCATGAAACAAAAGGGAAGTTAGATATTCAAATCTTGAAAATGTTCCTCCTGTGTATTACTACAGCTCCTAAAGGATATGCTACAACTAACAAAAGAGTAAAACAATAAAGAGGAGGAGACAGGGGACACAACATAGGAGAGGTGAAGGGAATCTCCAGTTTGCTGTTGAGGGAAGATCCAAGAGTGACAGCTAAGCAGTAGGCCTAAAGAGTAACTAGTCGAAATTGCAACTAGAAAACAGAATTCCAGGGGGAATGTCTCTATGAACCTGAAAATGATACAGTACCTGGAATAGTGTTGAGGGAAGAATTACTCCTGATAAAGAATGTGGGTTTGAATTTGCTACATAGAAAAATAAGCAACAAAAAGAAAAACAAAACACATCAAACCAAAATAAATATCAACTCCACGATAAGCAAAGTTGTGCAAGAGAATGCATCTGAACTATATGGCATTGCTTAACTGTGAATAATATTTGCATTGTAATAATAATACTAAGAGCTAATGTAACAAATTTTGATATGGCTATATTAGGGTATTGCGGGGGAGGGGGAAGGGTGTGTGGAGAGTAGTTGTGGAGGTATATGAGTCAAATTTTAGGTTCTATAGCAGCAAGTCAATAGGTAGTATTCTAAAGTTGAAAATTCAAGAAATAGTAGTATTTGTCATTTAGATATTGGGAAGTGAACACACAAAAAAAATAAGAGAGTTACAAAGTTGATCCTTCTGGGGAATGGGAATAGAGTGTTAGGAAGGGGAAGAGAATTACTATTTTTCATAAGTTTTGCAGACCATTTGACTCTTTAAACCATATAAGTATATGACTGGTAAATTACATTTTACAAAGAGAAGGCAGAGCAAAGACCAATGTAGGGAGGGCTATATGATGAGATGGCTATTGTCAGCGCTGCAATTATTATTATTAGCATTAACAAGCATTTTTAAAAAAAGAGACTGGAGTTGAATTGTTAGTATTATAATCACAATAGATTAAACAAGAAGGCAGATGGTATCCCAGTTGAGCAAATATTTAGGGTTAATAAACCCAAGAAAATATATGTTATTTTCAAATGGAATTCCTATTTAAATTAAATGATCTTAATGTGCTAACTGCTAATTAATTTAGAATCCCAGGAACAGCATGTAAAGGTGTTAATCATGAGCATATCTTAAAGTTAAAATATTGTGCTGTGCTTTAAGTTAGTAATACCTTCAGTTTGCCAAAGAGTCAGTAATAATGGCCAAGTGTGTATAAGAGAACATCTGGAATTACAAAATCCACCATTTTCTTTGAAGGAATTGGGGAAATCATTGCTTGAAGTGTTTAGCTCTGGAAGTGGGTGTTTAGTTTTAGGGCTACCAGTAGGGTTGAAAGCTAATGGATAAAAAGTTTGATATGCTATAAACTTTGACTTATTTTTAACTGATTCACCAAATGCCTGTAATGGACCTTTAGGCCTGACTGGATTTATTATTTTAGATTATTTATTGGTATTTCTTATTTTAGAAGTTAGAATTTAACAGGGATGATAAGTGTAACCAATTCTTTGCATTGAGTTTGCTATCATATGTAAGGATGTGATCAAAAGATCAGCCACAGATAAGCATTTACTGGGAGCTGGGCTTTTTGGAGATTATCCAAAGTATAACTTATCATGTAAATGTTAGAGTTTTAAGGTATATACAAATGGGGTAGGGTAGTATTATGTAAAATATTTCTTTTCTAGTACCAACTGCACTGTGGCTCTAAGTGACAGATGTCACAGTTAAATGCTTTGTAGCTTATACTTTGAGAGACACAAAATTACATGATTCCATGGAATTATTAAAAGTGTTTCACTGACACCAAGTTTATCTATATAGAAAACGCCCATGAACACTGTATATTGACCTTACATGGTTGATAAATGAAATAATGTTTAAGACTTCACACAGTGCCTGTATCAGTTATCTTTTCTGTGTAACAAACCACTACAAAATTTGATAGCTTAAACAACAAACATTTCTATTTCCTGAGAATTTCAGGCTTGGCTGGGTGGTTCTACCGGTCTGAGAGGACTTGGCTGGGACTGGATGGTTTAGTGTGATCTCACTCATATATATCTGGTGGCTAGTTTGAGGTCAACTGGGGTAATGAGGAAGATTTAGCCATAGATCTCTCATCAACCAGTAATGTTCCCAAGAGCATTAATAGAGGTCAAGACCCAATGTCCAGTACTTTTTGAGTCTCTGCTTGTGTTCTATTTGATGTTGCTATTATTTTGCTGACCACAGCAAGTAATATTGCCAAACCCAGAGTGAGGGTCAGAGGTGATGACTTGAGAACATGGATATAGGGACACTAATTATTGGTGTCATTTTTGTGAACAAGTTCCCATACTGCCTGACAAGTAATATATATTTTGAAAATGATGGTTATTGTTAAGATGAATGCTTTGGCCAAAAAAAAATGCTTGTCAGTCACACAGGAGGAAAGGCATTATTTTATAGGGATCAAGGGGTTTATGAACTAACTTTGGAGAGCTATTGATTTTACTATCTTCTTTCTAAAACTGAGACTCTTCTGAATAAAAACAAACATCTCTTTCAGATATAAAGGGTATAGAAACAGCAGCGTGTAAGTGTACATTTGGAATAAACTATGTGGCTGAAATAGTCATGGGTGTGACTGATAGCCAAATAGTTATTGCTTTAATCTGGTACCCCTTCACTTATTGCAAGCAGTAAACATAGGTTAAGAATACAGACTCAGGAGCAAATCTTCCTAGATTCAAATCCTGGCTCTTTCCCTCTCCAGCTGTATGACCTAGATAAATGTTTAACTCTTTGTACTTCAGCATCCTCATCTGTAAAATGGGGGATATTAATAGTATGTAACTCACATGGTTTGTTATGATAATTAATAAGTATAGACATATATAACATTTAGAATAGTCTCTGGCACACAATGAGCATTAATTTTTAGTTGTTATTATTATTATTTATAAATGACTCTACTTTGTTTAAATGTAAATTGTGCTCTTCTTCGATTACTGGTCATGATGTCTCAATCCCAGGACCCAATCTGATTGAGTTATGTTTCCTCCATAGCTCTATTTAATAAGTTTTTATTAGAAGCCAAATCTTTATGTTAATATTACTTCATATATTAATGTTAGATGACAGAATATTTATGTTGGAAGGGGACCTTATTTTTAAAGTTCATCTCTAGAGTAATTTCCTCATTTTATGGTGCTCAGCATGATTAAGTGATTTGCTGAGGACATATCTGGTGAATTGCAAGAATGGAACTGGAATCCTGGTCTTGGCGCTTCTAGTCCAGTAATCACTCTACTACATAGAGTCCTAATGTTTAGGACATAGGGAATTAGCACTATTGATTAAATAAATGTTAGTCAGTTGAATACATGCAGAAACTTCATAACTTTTAAATGTTCAACTCTTCTAAGAGGTTGGTTCTAGGATGTCTGGGAAATGCGAAATTGGCTGCCTATACTTTGCTCTTAATTTGGGGAATTTTAATAATAGCTGAATCAGATAAATTTAAGAGATAATTACCACTTCAAGTCTGCCATAATTTAATGTCTCTGCAGTATAGGGTCCAAATAGTCTGGGTCTTCCTGGGCTGAACTCTCACAGCCTTTAAAAACATACATGTAGAAGTTGGAATAGTCTGATAGCCTAGTGCCCTGGATCTTAGGAAGGAATTAAAGTTGTGAAATAAATATGTCCCTTTGTTGGGTTTCAAGTTTGGTTTAAATTTGGAGGTCATTCTGTAATGAATCATTCACAAAGATGACAGAGTGAAGTAAACACTGGCGATTTGGGTGGAATTTGAGCTTCTGAATAAAAATTCAAATTAGCAAATATAAAATAAAATTAACAGTGTGTGGATAGTACATATGGCCTTCATCACACAATATCTCAATTATGATTTCAAGGTGAAGTTAAGAAGTTAGGGTCTATAAAGTATTGTCAAAATTCCCTAGCAGAGGCTCATTCTAAAAGATCAGTTCTTTTTTAAAAGTGAGATTTTTAATTTGGTTTGAAGTTTCTGAATCCGTGAAACCAAGTTAGAAAATCTGGGCTCCTTTTACCCCATCTGATTCTCTGTTTCTTTAGGACTATTTCCACCACGAGGTAAACTCCAGGGCAGAGGGGCTGCTTCAAAGCAAATGAGGCCCTTAATTTATCATAAAAAAGAAGACTGGTTGTTAAGGTTTTATTGGATTACAATAAAGGCTCCTAGTGCTAGGAGTCTGTGGTTTGATTCCCGGCATCACTGGGGGAGCCTGAAATCATAACCACAGATTATAGCAGTGAGCTTCCAAATTTCCATATCCTAAGCAAAGATGCTGCGTTCCTGGAGCTAATGTGGAATTACATGCTCTGTTATTTCAGGATATGTATTGGAAAATTTTCTGTCTGGATATCACTTCAGGAGGGCTATGATTCTCCAATCACCTCTGTGGTTATAGCTTCAGTGTTCTTAAAAAAGAAAAGGAAAGGGGAAAAAAAACGCAACAAAAGATGATTGTTGTGACTCCCTCTAGTCTGTCCTCTTGTACAGCTTGAAGGTTTTCATTAATTTTTTTCTATCACTGAGTTCAGTGAAAGTTCTTATGGGGTCACCCTAGGATGTAGCCGGGGCTTATGCAGTTCTCCTAGATCCACTTCTCTTCTCAAACTTCCTGTTCTGAAGTTGTATTTAATTTTTTTTTTTTTTAATAGAGAAGTTGTGGGTTTAAAGAACAATCATGGATGAAATACAGGATTCCCATATACCACCCCACCACCAACACCTTGCATTGGTGTGGAATATGGAATATTTGTTACAATTGATAAAAGCACATTTTAATAATTGTATTCTTAATTAAAATTCATGCTTTAACTTAGAATTCACTGTATGTGCAGGGAAGTTCCATAGATTAAAAAATTTTATTCTGTCACCATCTATACAATCTAAGATTTACCCTTTTAATCACATTCAGATATACATTTCAGTGCTGTTAATAGCATTCACAAGGTTGTGTTACTATCACCGCCATTCATTTCCAAAACATTTCCATCATTCCAAATAGGAACCCTGTACATTTTAAGCCTTAACTTCCCATTCCCTATCCCCACCCCGTACCCTGGTAAGCTATATTCTAAATTCTGACTCTATGAGTTTGCTTATTTGTATTGTTTCAAATCAGTGAGATCATGCAATATTTGTCCTTTTGTGTCTGGCTTATTTCAGTCAACATGATATCTTCAAGGTTTATCCATGATTTCGCACATATCAGAACGTCAACTCTTTTTATAACTAAATGATATTTTATTGTATGTATGTACCACATTTTGTTTATCCATTCATATGTTAGTGGACATTTTATTGCTTCCATCTTTTGGCAATTATAAATAATGCCGCTATGAATATCGGTGTGCAAATATCTATATGAGCCCCTGCTTTCAATTCTCTTGGGTCTATATACCTAATAGTGGAATTGCCAGGGCATATAGTAGTTCCATACTTTGCTTTCTGAGGAACTGCCAAACTGTCTTCCACCGTGGCTGTACCATTTTACTTCGCCACTAGCAATGAATGAGTGTCCCTATCTACACATCCTCTCCAACACTTGTTATTTTCTGTTTGTTTTTTTTTAAAGCATCCATTCTAATGGATGTGAAATGGTATCTCATTGTGGTTTTGATTTGCATTTCCTTGATGGCTAATGATGTTGAGCACCTTTTCATGTGCTTTCTGGCCATTTGTATATCTTCTTTGGAGAGATGTCTGTTCAAGGCTTTTGCCCTTTTAATTGGGTTGTTTATCATTTTGTTGCTAAGTTGAAGGTTTCTTTACATATTCTGAGTATTAAGCTTTTATCAAATATGTGGTTTCCAAATATTTTCTCCCATTGTATAGGTTGTCATTTTACTTTTATGATAAAGAACTTTGAGGAACAAAAGTTTTATATTTTTATTAGGTCCCATTTATCTATTTTTTATTTGTTGCTTGTGCTTTCCTAAAGTTTCAGAAACCATTGTCTAACACAGGTCCTGAAGATGTTTCCCTAGGTTTTCTTATGGGAGTTTGATAGTTCTAGCTCTTATATTTGATCCGTTTTGAGTTGAGTTTTATATATGGTGTGAGGTAGGGACCGCCTCCATTTTTTGCAAATGGAGATCCTGTTTTTCCAGCACCATTTATTGAAGAGACTTTTATTTCCCAATTGAATGGTCTTTGCCACCTTTCCAAAAATCACTTGACTATAAATGTGAGGGTTGATTTATGAGTTCTCAATTTGATTCCATTGGTCTCTATGTCTGTCTTTGTGCCAGTACCATGGTATTTTGATTACTGTGGCTTTGTAATAAGTTTTAAGATTGAGAAGTGTGAGTCTTCCAACTTCATTCTTCTTTTTCATGATGGTTCATCTATCTGGGACCCCTTAACTTTCCATATAAATTTGATGATTGGCTTTTCCACATCTGCAAAGTGGTTGTTGAATTTTAATTGGGATTGCACTGAATCTATAAATTGCTTTGGAGAGTATTGACATCTTAATGATATTTAGTCTTCTAATCCATGAACATGGAATGTCCTTCCATTTATTTAGATCTTCTTTAATTTCTTTTAGCAATGTTTGGTAGTTTTCTGTGTATAAGTCCTTTACATCCTTGGTTAGATTTATTCCTAGATATTTGATTCTTTTATTTGCTATAGTGAATGGAATTTTTTTTTCTCGATTTCTTCTTCTGATTGTTCATCACTTGTGTATAGAAACACTACTGACTTTTGGGTGTTGATCTTGTACCCTGCCATCATGCTGAATTCATTTATTAGGTCTAGAAAATTTCTTGTGGATTTTTCAGGATTTTCTATATAT
This sequence comes from Tolypeutes matacus, assembly GCA_026826555.1. Taxonomy (NCBI): domain Eukaryota; kingdom Metazoa; phylum Chordata; class Mammalia; order Cingulata; family Chlamyphoridae; genus Tolypeutes; species Tolypeutes matacus. Next base: position 10,556,689 of record JAKSZT010054478.1, read on the forward strand.
AGGATCATATCATTTGCAAATAGATAAAGCTTTACTTTTTCCTTTCCAATTTGGATGCCTTTTATTTCTTTTTCTTGCCTAATTGCTCTGGCAAGAACATCCAGTAAAATGTAGAATAACATTGGTGACAGTGGGCCTCCTTGTCTTGTTCCTGATCTTAGAGAGAAAGCTGTCAGTCTTTCACCATTAAGTAATGTTAGCTGTGGACTTTTCATATATACTCTTTATTGTGTAGAGGAAGTTTCCTTCTATTCTTAGTGTTCTAAGTGTTTTTTTTTTATCAAGAAAGGGTGCTGTATTTTGTCAAATGCCTTTTCTGAATCAATTGAAATAGTCGTGTTTTTTTCCCTTTATTCTGTTAGTGTGGTGTTTTACACTAATTGGTTTTCTTATGTTGAATCCATCCTGCATATTATGGATAAGTCTCACTTGATCATGGTATATAATTCTTTTAATACACTGTTGGATTTGGTTTTCTGGTATTTTGTTGAGAATTTTTACATCTATATTCATAAGAAACATTGGTCTATATTTTCTTTTCTTTTGTGCCTTTATCCAGCTTTGGTATGAGGGTGATATTGGCCTTGTAGAATGAGCTAGGGAGTATTCCCTTCTCTTCAATTTTTTGGAAGAGTTTGAGCAGGATTGGAGTTAAGTCTTCTTAGAATGTTTGGAAGAATTTCCCTGTGAAACCATCTGGTCCTGGGCTTATTTTTGTTGGGAGGTTTTATATTACTGAGTCAATCTCTTTACTAGTAATTGGTTTGTTGAGATCATCCTTCTTCTTGAGTCAAGGTAGGTAGTTTGCATGTTTCTAAGAATTTGTCCATTTCATCTAGGTTATCTAATTTACTAGCATACAGTTGTTCATAGTATCCACTTATAGTCCTTTTTGTTTCAGTGGGGTTGGTAGTAATCTCCCCCTTTTCATTTCTGATTTTCATTATTTGTATCCTCTCTCTCTCTCTCTCTCTCTCTTTTTTTTTTTTTTTGCCATTCTTGCTAAAGGTTTGTCCATGTTTGTTGATTTTATTGACTTTCATAGAACCAACCTTTGTTTTTTGTTGATTGTCTCTATTATTTTATTTTTTTCTATTTCATTCATATCCATTCTAATCTTTGTTATTTCCTGCCTTCTACTTGCTTTGAGCTTAATTTGCTCTTCTTTTTCTTATTTTTCTAGTTTTTATGTTAAGTCTCTGTTTTGAAATCTTACTTCTTTTTCAATGTAACCATTGAGAGCTATGAATTTCCCTCTCAGCACTGCCTTCACTGCATCCCATACATTTTGGTGTATTGTGTTCTTATTTTCAGTTGCCTCAAGACATTTCCTAATTATACTTCTGCTTTCTTCTTTAACTTTAAAATTGACTGTTTAAGAGTATGTTGTTTAATTTCCACATTTTTGTGAGTTTTCCATTTCTCTCTCTGTTATTCATTTCTAGCTTTCATTCCATTGTGGTCAGAGAACATACATTTTATAATTTCCATATTTTTGAATTATAGAGACTTGTTTTGTGACCCAACATATGGTCTATCCTGGAGAATGATCCATGTGACTCATGAAGAATGTGTATTCTGGTTTTTGGGGGGTGCAGTGTTCTATATATGTCTGCTAGGTCTATTGATTTAGTGTATCATTCAAATCCTGTACTTCCTTATTGATTTTCTGACTAGATGTGCTATCCGTTATTGAGAGTGCTATGTTAAAGTCTCCTATTATTAATGTAGAACTGTCAATTCTCCCTTCAAATCTGTTAGTATTTGTTTCATCTATTTGGGGGCTTTGCTGTTAGGTGCATACATATTTATAATTTGTTATGTCGTCCTGTATGTATGCAATGTAGTATGTAATAACCATCTTTGTCCCTTGTAACTGTTTTTTACCTAAAGTCTTTTTTTATCCAATGGCAGTATAGCCACCTCAGCTCTATTTTAGTTACTACTTGCATAGTATGTTTTTCACCCTCAACCTACTTGTGTCTTTTGACTTTAATGTGAGACTCTGGCAGACAGCATATAGTTGGGTCATGCTTTTATATCCATTCTGCCACTTTCTGCCTTTTGGCTGGGAGTTTAATCTGTTTACATTTAAAGTCACTACTTATAATATAGTATTTTCTTCTGCAATTTTGCTATTTAGCCTTTGTAAGTCTTATGCCTTTTTTGTCCCTCACTTCTGTTAAACCTACTTTTATATTTATTTACTTTCTTGTGTTATACCACATTGAAGGCCTTATTATTTCTATCTAGATATATTGTTTATCTGTTTTTCTTGTTACCATGGCATTAACATTTAGCATCCTAAATATATAACAATCATATTTGGTTTGATACCAACTTAATTGTAATTGCATGTACATGTACGTTTCCTATACCCCCCTGTCCCCCTCATCATTTTTTTGTACTCGTTACCAGTTATACCTTTGAACATTGTGTGTCCAAAAAACCTAGATTTATCATTACTTTTTATGCATTTGCCTTTTAGCATTTTAGGATGTAAGAAGGGAATTATATACCAAACAATACAATATAATAATACTGACGTTTATAATTACCCAAATGGTTACCTTTACCTAAGGCCTGTATTTCTTTATGCTGCTTTGAACCACTGTCTAGTGTCCTTTCTTTTTCAGTCTGAAGAACTCCATTTAGCATTGCTTATAGGACAGGTCTAGTGGTGATGAAGTCCCTCAGCTTTTGTTTATTTGAGAATGTCTTAGTTATTTCCTCATTTTTGAAAGAGAATCTCTCTGTATACAAAATTCCTGGCTGATAGTTGTTCCATTTCAACTATTTCAACCATTGTCTTCTTGCCTCCATGGTTTCTGGTGAGAAATTGGCCCTCAATCTAATTGTAACTCCCTTGTACATAACACGTTGCTTTGTTCTTGCAGCTTTCAGAACTCTCTACTTGTCCTTTGCATTTGACGGTGTGATCAATGTATGATAGGGTGTAATTTTTTTTCATGTTTATCCTGTTTGGTGTTCTCTGAGCTTCTTGGATGTGCATATTCATGTCTTTTGCTAAGTTTGGGAATTTCACTGTCATTTCATTGACTATTAGTTCTGCCTCTTTCTTTCTTTTCCTTCTGGGATTCCTAGAATGTGTATATTTGTGTGCTTGATGGTGTTGCAGGGGTGTCTTAGGCTATTTTTACATTTAATATTTCTTTTTTCTTTCTTCTCCTCAGCCTGACTCATTTCAAGTATTTGTCTTCACGTTCACTGATTCTTTCTTCTGTCAGTTCCAATCTGCTCTTGAAACCCTCCAGGCCATTTTCATTTCAGTTATTGTGGTCTTCATCTCCAGTAGTTCTATTTGGTTTCTTTTTAAAATTTCCAACTATTTACTTAGACTCTCATATTATTCACTCATTATTTTCCTGGTATCTTTTAGTTCTTTCTCTGTACTGTCCTTCATTTCCTTGATCATTTTTAAGATAATTTTTAAATAGGCTTTGTTTGGTACTGAAGCAGGCTAGATAGAGAATCAATAAATGGATCTAGAACCTGGCAGAAAAACTGCCACCATTAACACATGTCCTCCAGTACCTCCAAGATGGCTATTGGAAAACACTCACAAGATTCTCCCATTTGGAACAAGATTTCCTCCGGAAGCCAAGAGAAGCCCTGGATATTCTCCAGGGGCCTTATCTTTGGGCCCTCCTGGGGGATTGATGGGTGGGGTAATCAATCAAAACAGCAAACAGCTGGTACTCCTCCCATGTTATTAGCAAATGGGTGGAATAATTAGTGGCTTAAAAAGCAAGTGCAAAGACCTCTTGCTTTTTGACCCCTGTTCTTGCCTTTTGCACCCTGCTCTTGCCATGTCCCCCCTGCATAGATTAACACACAAGTAAAACTTGGGCATTTATAATCTATGATGGGCAATTGTAGTCTGTAAATTGGCCCTGTTTATCTCTTTGCAGCCCCTCCCTCTCTCTGGGACCCACAATCTGTTATTTTTTCCCATTTCTCTTCCCTCTCTACCTTAATAAATCACTGGCCTAATCAATGTGGCATGCTCTTGAAATTCATTTCTTGCAGTTTATCCAAGGACCTAGACAAAATCCGGCTACAGTATGTTCATATCTCATCTTCTTCATTGGTTTTCCTGTATTTTTATCCTCTTCCTTTGGATGGGCCATCATTTCTGGTTTCTTCATTTGACTTTTTAATATTTTAAAATGTTAACTATTGGACATCTATTTCTTGGTTTTGTAACCACCTGGTGATAAGATAGAGATTTTCTTGAGCTTCATCCCTCCTATCAGGAAAGACTGTCCAAGGCGAAAGCAGTGTGTAGGGTATTCCCTGTTTGCCTGAGCCTCTGTTTTGTCCTGGGCTTTTGCTTGTTTGTTATTTTGGAATTCCTTGTTACAAGAGTTTGGTTATCCCCTCTGTTTGCTAAGGGACAGATCTCTCCTGAGTATTTGAAGTTGACATGCCTTTGTCCCAGTCTGTCTGCCTCTATAGCTTTATATACTCCTTTCATTGTCTCATACTGTTTTTGCCTTGAAGACAAATTCCAGGCAGAAAGTTATCCAGGGGAGGATTTTCCAAAATTGGTCGTTTCCAGCCAAAACAGGGCCAGGGACCTGTAATGGAGGTACAGACTGACTCCACATTGCCCTGTAGGGCATCAGTAAGGGCACCAAAAGCTTCACCAATGACTTCCCATAGCTAAGGTTTCCTGGCCTGCCCAGCAAATGCAGCTGATTCAGCTAACTGTCCCTGCAGCCCCAAGGAAGCACTGCATCTTTAAATGTCCACTGCATTGGCCCCTGTCCAGGGAGGGCTGAAGCAATGGCAGCTTCCACATTTGTGTGGGATGGGTTGAAACAATAGCTACCCTCAGAGTCAGGGCCCAGTGAGCCACAATCCAAATTTGCTAATCAAAATCCATGATCAGTAATTGGCTTTGCCCACCCCTCATTGGGGAAGAGGATTTTTACATCCTTTTCTGTTTTTAGCAGCTAACAAGGATTGAACACACCAAGGCTGCCTGTCGTGAGACTAGAGGATGGGCGCTGATAGCCATCTCACAGGTAGAGAAATTTATAGTTCTTTACTGTAGTTTATCAGCCTCTTCCTCCTGCTCTTCCCTGGATGCTGTACAGTTTTCTTCTGGCCTCTAGAGTTTCAAAATAGTTATTTCAGACCATTCCTGTCTGTTTAATAGTTGTTTTGGTGGAAGGAGAGTCCTGGAACTCCCTATTCTGCCATTTTCCCAGTAAGTTCCCAATGCAAGATATATTTTAAAATATTTTACAGCATAGGACTTGAACACTTAGGATGATGAATATGAGAATGAGAACAAGTTAAGTTGATTCCATGTCTTCTTTTCATGGCTCATTACAGTATGAAACAAATTAAATTATTTTCATACGCACACACTGACAGACAGGCATATTCACATAAAACAACAATGAAGAATCCATTCTAATGTGTTCCCCTTTACTCACTGTTTATGCAAAAGCCTGATAAATGACATTTTAATTGGCTGGCATCCTATACTTTCCATTTGCAAGAATTATTTATAGAAATCTCCAAATAAAAAGACAAATCCCTCAGTTCAGAGGGACAAATGACTAAATGAAATAATTTTTGAGAAGATGTCTTCAAAAATAGCATTAAGATTTAGCACGGAGTTTCCTCTAGGGAACTGGTCTCAGAGTTGCAACTAACTTTTGTGAACAGGTTTTTATTATAAGCAGCTCCAAGGGGGTGCTCTGGGGCTCCTTGCTTCATTTACCCATCTGCCAGAAGCATCTTCTGCCTTCTGTACTTGCACACTAGGAGTGAACACAGCTACTTACAAAATAAAATAGTGCATGATGAATGACATCAACAATGAATGACAAACGATAAGAGAAACAGTATCAGTGTATTTTCCTCTGCTTGTGGTTTCTTTTGACCATGGCCTCTCTGCTTTTCTTGATTGTAGGATATGTCAAAACAAAATACCCATACATCTTGATAGTGGAAAATAACTTAGAGACCATACTGGATTTCTCTACTTGCAGTTAAATCACTCAAACTTAAAAGTGGTGCAAAGACCGCCAAAGAAAGAAAGATATTCAGACCATTTTATGCCCTGTAATGTTTTCTCTGCATATTAGTGACATAATGCTGAAGACAGCAATGCAAATTCATAAGGTGAAAGCTCTGAATGTGGCTTTTTATGAAATAAGAGGCAAGACTTTTTTCACTCCAAAATTTTATATACTAATTCCCAAGGGCACTATTATTTGCCATATCATTGGACTTTGGATGTTGAATTATTGTAATTTTTATAGGAGGAGGGACTTTATTTAATAAAACTGGAATAAAACTACATTTTCCTTCAACTGCCAAATAATATTGAACTTTAGGACATTTTCTGAAAAGATATGTCTTGTTTCTGGTTAGGCTGTCAAAAAGAAAGTGGAAAAGGCCCAGGAATTTTCAGTACAACCTGAAAATTCAGGGGCTTTTATTTCTTATCTGTTTAATTTTGATTTGGCTTAGTTTTTTATTTTGTTTTTAATAGTAGCAAACATTTAGAGCATTTAGAGCTTGCCAGTGCTGTACTGAATGCATTATATGCTTTAGCTCAGGAGATTGGCCCTGCTTGTTTTCATGTCTGGTGAGCTAAGAATGTTTTTTACATTTTAAATGGTGGAATAAAAATCAAAAGAACGATAGTGTTTTATGAAATTCCACTTCCAGTGTCAATAAGGGAAATTTTATTGAAACACAGTCATGCCCACTTGTTCATGTATCATCTAAGGCTGCTTGGGGGATAAACAGCAGAGCTGAATAGTTGTGAGAAAGACTGCACGGTCTGCAAAGTCTAAAATATTTGTGTGTGGTTTGGAACTCTATGTATCCCAGAAAATCATATTCTTAAAGCTAATCCATTGCTGTGGGTGTAAACCTATTGTAAGTAGGACCTTTTGATGAGGCTACTTCAGTTAAGGTGTAGCTCAGTGTGGGTCTTAATCCTCTTACTGGAGTCCTTTATAAAGAGGTTGAATACAGAGAGAGAGAGAGAGAAAGGGAAAACCATGGGAGCAAGTACCCGAAATCAGCAAAATCTAGGAGAGAAGGGAGGGACCTGCAAATGCCACTATGTGCCTTGCCGTGTGGCAGAGGAACCAAGGATCACCAGCAGCCAGCCATCAGGAAGAAAGCATTGCCTAGGTGGTGCCTTTATTTGGACATTTTTTCTCAGCCTCAAACTGTAAGCTAAGAAATCCCCATTGTTAAAAGCCAACCCATTTCATGGGATCTGCTTTCAGCAGCCTAGCAAACTGATACAATTTTCTATCTGGCCTTTTATAGAGAACATTTTCCCACCCCTGCTTTAGCTCTCATAACAACCCAAGAGTCTACAATATTATTAACCTATTTGTTTGTTTGTTTATTTATTTGAGAAGTTGTAAGATTGCAGAAAAATCATGCAGAAATAACCTCTCACATCCACACAGTTTTCCCTATTAGTAACATTTTGCATTAGTGTGGTACCTTTGTTACAACTGATAAAAAATATTATTATAATTACACCTTTAACTATTGTTTTAGTTTGCTGAAGGTTGCCAGTGCAAAATACCAGAAATTGGCTGGCTTTTATAATAGGAATTTATTATGGTAAAATCTTGCAGTTCTGAGAAAATATCCAAATCAAGGCATTATCAAAGATGATTATCACCAAAGTTCAGCTATTTTGAGTCTTTTGTGGACCCCCCAAATCCTGTTCTTAAAGCAAAGACATTCCTGTGCATGTAAACCTATTGTATGTGGGGCCTTTTGAATAGATTAGTAAAGAGCCCCTTTTGATTAGATCACTTTTGATTAGATCAATTCAGTTAAGGGCCTTTGACTAGATTGTGGGTCCCAGGGTAGGTAGTAATCCTTTACTGGAGTCTTTATATAACAGAGGAGAAAGGAGAGGAAGAATTGCCATTTTACCCTGCCATGTGAGAGAGAACTCCAGAATCACCTGCAGCTGCAGAAAGACAGAGAAACCCCAAGAGGCTGAGAGAGAGGCTGGAGGCTGGAGGCTGGAGGCTGGAATTGGTGGTACAGCTGAAGCTGAGGCAACAGGCCCCGAGGAGAAGGGAGAGACAAGCCATATGCCTGATTGCCCACAGCTGAGCTCCAGGAGAAAGTTAGCCTGGAAGAGAAGGCAGGATTGGCCACCATTTTGCCTTGCCATGTGGCAGGAGTCCATGATTGCCAGCAGACAAACTTTGTTGAGACAACATCTCTGATGATGCCTTGATTTGGACATTTTCACAGCCTCAGAAATTAAGATTTTACCCTAATAAATTACCATTATAAAAGCCAACTCATTTCTGATATTTTGCATTGGCAGCCTTTAGCAAACTAACACAGAAATTGGTATCAGGAAAGTGAAGTGCCGGTGTTATGCAAATACCAAAAATGTTGGAATGGTTGTATAAAATGGGTAGGGGGTAAATTCCAGAGGAACTGTGAGATGCTTGAAAGGAAAGACCTAGATTGCTTTGAAGAGACTGGTAAAAATATGGACACTAAAGTACTTCTGATGAGGCTTTAGGCAAAAGTGATGACTGTGTTATTATTGCAAACTGGATGAAAGGCTATCTTTGCTTTAAAGGGACAGAGAATGTGGCAAAATTGACTCCTGATGTTAGATGGAAGGCAGAATTTGAAAGTGATGAGCTTGGACATTTAGCTTAGATTTCCAAACTAAACGTAGAAAGTGCAGCCTGGCGTCTCCTTTCAGCTTATAGCAAAATGGTAGAGAAAAGGAATAAGCTGAGAACTGAACTCCTGGGCACATGGAAACTAGAAATTGATGGTTTGGGATATTCAGAGCGTCCAGAAAATGAATCCCCAGAGGATAGTGCCCCATGTGAGGATTTAACTGAACATGGAACGAGTTCATAGTTTTAAAATAGGACTCACAGTTTGTGTTGTTCCTGTTTGTTTGTTTTTTTTGTAAAATATTTATTCTAGTAACATATATGCAACCTAAAATTTTCCCTTTTAACTACATTCAAATATATAATTCAGTGGTGTTAATTGCATTCAAAATGTTGTGCTACCATCAACTCCATCCATTACCAAAACTTCTCTATCTCTCCAAACATAAACCCAGTACCAATTATTCAGTCATTCCCCATGCCCCACCCACTCATGACCTGGGCTACTGATAAACTGTACTCTAGTTTCTGATGCTATGAATTTGTTTAATCTAATTATTTTATATCAGTGAGATCTTACAATATTTTTTCTTTTGTGCCTAGCATATTTCACTCAACATAATGTCTTTAAGGTTGATCCATGTTGTTGCATGTATCAAAACTTCATTCATTTTGACCACTGAATAATAATCTATTACATATATATACCACATTTTGTTTACCCATTCATCTGTTGATGGACATACTTGGTTACTTCCACCTTTTGGCAATTGTGAATAATGCCACTATGAACATTGATGTGCAAATAACAATTCAAATACCTGCTTGCAATTCCTTTGGGAATATACCAAAAGTGGAATTGCCCAATCATATGGTAATTCTATACTTAACTTCTGAGGAAGTGTTATCCAACTGCTGCACCATTTTACATTCCCAGCAACAATGACTGAGGGCTCCTATTTCTCCATATCCTCTCCAACACTTGTTCTTTTCTGTTTTTCTTTTAGTAGCCATTTTAGTGGATGTGATATGGTATCTCATTGTAGTTTTGATTTACAATTCCCTAATGGCTAATTATGTTGAGCTTTTTTCATGTGCTTTTTGGCCATTTGTATATCTTCTTTGGAGAAATGTTTATTCAAGTTTTTTGCTCATTTAAAAAAATTGGGTTGCTTGTGTTTTTGTTGTAGAGTTGTAGAATTTCCTTATATATATTTGAATACTAAACCCTTACTGGATATTTAGTTTCCAGATATTTTCTCCCATTCTGTAGATTATCTTTTTACTTTTATAATGAAGTCCTTTGATGCTCAAAAGTTTCTAATTTTGATGAAGTTTCATTTATCTATTTTTTCTTTTGTTGCTTGTGCTTTTGGTGTGAACTCTAAGAAATCATTGCCTAACACAAGGTCCTGAAGATGCTTCTCTGTGTTTTCTTCTAGGCATTTTGTAATTTTTGTCCTTTGAATCAAAGAGTTAGGTCTCTGATCCATTTTGAATTAATTTTTGTATATGGTATGAGGTAGGGGCCCACCTTTCTTTTGCATGTGGATATCTAGTTTTCCTAGCACATTTGTGGGAGAGACTCTTCTTTCCCCATTGAGTGGACTTAGCACCCTTTTCAAAAATCAGTTGGCCATAGATGTAAGTTTATTTCTGAATGTTAATTCAATTCCATTGGTCTGTAGGTCTGTCCTTGTGTCAGTATCATCTTACTTTGATTACTGTGACTTTGTAATAAGTTTTAAAATCAGGAAATATGTGCCCTCCAACTTCATTTTTCTTTTGCAACATGGTTTTGGTTATTCAGAGCACCTTACCTTTCCACATAAATTTGATGATTGGCTTTTACTTTTCTGCGTAGAAGGCTGTTTGAATTTTGATTGGGATTGTATTGGAGCTGTGTCTTTTGGGTATTGATCTTGTAGCCTGCCACATCACTGAATTAATTTATTATCTCTTTAGCTTTTTTGTGGACTTCAGGATTTTTTATACATAGCATTATGCCATCTGCCAATAGGAAAAGTCATACTTCTTTTCCAACTGGGATATTTTCATTTATTTTTCTTGCCTAATTGTTTTGTCTAGAACTTCCAGTATAATGCTGAATAACAATGGTGACAGTGGGCATCCTTGTCTTCTACCTGATTTGTGAGGGAAAGCTTTCAGTCTTTCATCATTGAGTATGATGTTAGCTGTGAGTTTTTCATATATGCCTTTTATACTTTTGGGGGAAGTTTCCTTCAATTCCTAGTATTCTAAGTGTTTTTATTAACCAGTGCTGCTCGATTTTGTCAAATGCCTTTTCAGGGTCAATTGAGATGATAATGTATTTTTTCCTTTCTTATTTTAATGTAATATATTACATTAATTGATTTTCTTATGTTGAACCATCCTTGCATACATTGGATAAACTCCACCTGATAATGCTGTGTGTCTTAGTTTGCCAAGGACTGCCAATGCAAAAATACCAGAAATGGTTTGGCTTTTATAAAAGGGATTTATTTGGGGTAAAAGCTTACAGTTCCAAGGCTGCAAAAATATCCAAATAAAGCTATCATCAAAGATGCTTTCTCACCAAAACTTGGTTGCTAGCAGATCCTGGAGTCCTGCGACATGGTGAGGTAAGATGGTGGGTCTGCCGGTCTCTTTCTACTTAATCCTGGAGCTCAGCTGTGTGTGATCAGGCATCTCTCCCTGGGCTTCATCTCTTTGAGCTTTTCAGGGCTTCTCTGTCTTTCTGCAGCTGTAGGTGAACCTGTAGTCCTCTCTCTCAAATGGCTGGGTCAAAATGGCAGAGCTCCCTTTTCTGTGTCTCTGCTTTCAGTTCTCAGTTTATATAAGACCCAGCAAGAGAGCAGAGACCAAATCTGGGTCACACCTCACTGACATAGTCCACTCAAATCCCTAAAGCCAAATATTCAAGTGATCTAATCAAAGGTCATTTAACTGCATTTATTACAAAGAGCCCCACACCCACAGGGATGGATTAGTTCAACATTAGCTTTTCTAGGATTCACAAAGTTCAAACTGTCACATTGTGTAATTCTTTTAATGTGCTGTTGGATTCAGTTTGCTAGTATTTTTGAGGACTTCTGCATCTATTTTCGTAAAGGGCTATTGATCGGTAATTTTATTTTGGAGTAAAACAAATGGTTTTGTTATTAGGGTGGCATTGGCCTCATAGAATGAGTTAGGAGGTGTCGTCTCCTCTTCAATTTTTTAGAGGAGTTTGAACAGGATTTGTGTTAATTTTTCTTGGAATCTTTGGTAATATTCACCAGTGAAGCCATCTGGTCCTGGCCTTTTGTTTTTTGGAAGGTTTTTCATTGCTGATTCAATGTCTTTATTCGTCATTGATCTGTTGAGATCTTCTATTTCTTCTAGAGTCAGTGTAGCTAGCTTGTGTCTTTCTAGGAATTTGTCCACTCAAGTTCTCTAATTTGTTGGTGTATAGTTGTTCATAGTATCCTCTTATAATCCTTTTTTCTGTGGGGTTCATGGTAATGCTCCCCCCTTTGATTTCTGATCTTAGTTATTTGCATATTCTCCCTTTTTTTTTCTTTGTCAGTCTAGCTAAAGTTTTGTCGATTGCATTGATCTTTACAAAGAACCAACCTTTGGTTTCATTGATTCTCTGTATTATTTTTGCTATACTCTATTTCATTTATCTCCACTGTAATCTTAATTATTTCCTTCTTTCTGCTCTCATTGAATTTAGTTTGTTCTTTTATCAGATCTTACATTTGTGAGATTAAGTCTCTGATTTGATAGCTTTTTTTTTTTTTTTTTTTTTTTTTAGTGTAAGCATTTAGAGCTGTATTTCATCTCAGTACTGCCTTTGCTGCACCCCATGTGTTTTGGTATGTTGTGTTGTTGTTTTCATTTGCCTTGAGATATTTCCTTATTTTCCTTGCAATTTCTTCTTTGACCTACTGGTGTTTAAGAGCACATTGTCTAATTTCCACAAATTTGTGAATTTATCCAGTTTCCATCTGTTAATGATTTCCAGCTGCCTTCCATTGTGATCAGAGAAGATATATTGTATTATATTGTATGTGTGTGTGTGTGTGTGTATAGGTTTGATTGATGGTGTCTCACAGGTCTCTTAGACGCTATTCACTTATTTTCATTCTTTTTTCTTTTTATTCCTCAACCTCAGTCATTTCAATTGTGTCAGAGTTCATGGATTCTGTCTTCTGCCAGCTCTAATCTGCTGTTGAAACTCTGGGGAGCTTTTCATTTCAGTTATTGTGGTCAACTCCAGTATTTCTGTTTGCTTCCTTTTTATATATTTCTTTATTGAGATCCTCATGTTGTTCATTAATCATTTTTATGTTATAATTTAATTCTTTTTCCTTGTTTTCATTTATCTCTTGAGCATACAGAAGATATTTTCTTAAAGTCATTGTCAGGTATGTCCAAAGTCTGGTCTTCCTCATTGATGGTTTCTGGTTTTTATTCTTTGAATGGGCCATTGTTTCTTTGCTTGTCTTGAAATCTTTTGCTGCACACTGATCATTTTTTTTATATTTTAATGTGTTAACCCTGATGTTTAGTCATTGAGCCTTCTGTTCTTTAAGTACAAGCTCAGGTAGTGATATGATAGAGATTTCCTTGAGTGCCAGGAGTTAACAAACAAAAAACCCAAACAAATGCAAAATACACTTTTCAGTCTTTGCAAAGTGCCTGTGCTTTGGTTGGTGCTCTCCTTCAGAGTTTAGCTCCCCTATCAAGCAGATCAGCCCGAAGTGAAAGTGAAGTGCAGGATCTTCTCTATTTTTTCTGAGCCTTCATCTTGTCCTGGGCCTGTGGTGGTTCTTGGCCTTAGGAATTCCCTTGTTTACAGGAATCCTAATGTCTTCTTTACTACTATAAAATAGTAGCACCTACTTGGTGCTCTATTGTATATCCTAAAGCAGGTAATCCTTTGTCCCAGGCTGCTTTGACTTAATTGTTTCTTACACTGCTTTAGCTCTCTGCAAATTACTTTTGCCTGAAGGGTGAGGTGTCTGAGGGTGAGCTAGACAGGAGTGTCCTGGTTCAGTATTTCAGCACCAACCCACAGATACCCATACACATATGGGTTAGTCTTCTTCCTCTGGAACAGGGCCAGGGACCCACCATGGCAGTGCTGGCTGGCTCCTCATGGTGCCAAGGAGGGGAAGGGGGACAGGCCAGCAAGGGCACTACAAGTTTCTCCTACTGTTTTTAAAGGTGTATTTTCTTGATTCGGTACTCACCCGGTTACTGCACCCCTTTGACTGTTTGCTAGAGTCTTGAGGAAGATGGCTGTGCCAGTTTTTGCTAGTTGGAGGAACGGCAACCTGGAGCATATTACTCCACTATCTTGGTTTACTCTTATTCCATTGCTTAGTTTTTGACTTTGCTTTTGAGAATGGGAACATAATGTCCCTATTTTGGCTCTAGTTTTCTCAGTGACCCAGGAGGAATTAGATTGCTATTGTTGTTTAGTTTTAAAAGTCCGAGGGAGTTTCCTATGTTTTACACCATACCAGGAGCTGTCAACATTTCATAAGTGGAGTAGTAAGTGTATGACTATATTGTGTGTAAGAGGGTAGGGGAGAGGCAATATGTGGGGATATTTCTCCTACTTCAAATATAATGATGACTGAAAAGGTTAAGTCTATCAGTCATTGAGATTTTACTGTGGATTACTTTATTTGGATTGCTAAAATGCTTTTATCTCTACAAATGGCAGGTATCAGAGCACTTATTAATCATTAATTCAACAAAAATTTTATTGAACTATTTGTTCTGTGGCATTTTTGCCAGAATTTAGGCATTTTTTTGGTGGGGGAAGGTGTGTATGGATAAAGAAGGGATGATTTGGTAGAATGGAATACTTTGGGTGGGTACTTTGCACAGCTACATGACAGCACAAAGAGTGGGATATTTAGGAGTTTGCAAATGTGCGGGTGCCTGTGTGTGTGTGTGTATTGCAGAGGTGAGGGTGGGGTGAGGAGGTGCCTGGAGTTACAGATGCTAAACATCCTACAATTGCAGGGGACAGTATTGCACAAAGACTTGTCATACCCAAATGTTAAATGTGCTGCTGTTGAGAAAATTGTTGAAGAAACAAACTGAACAGAGGAACCCACCCTTCCCGTGCTTTGCAGTTTTGCTCTGAGCCAAGGGGGCAGCAATAGAGCTATCCACCCACTTATCTAGTGCAGTTACTACATTGATATTTTCATAGCTTATTGTGGCCTCAAGTCCAGAAATCAATGAATCAGTTGAGAGGTGAGTTGAAGCAAAAGAGGACAGCAAAAATGGACTATTAACTTGTCAAGTGTGTATGAATTATATCCAAAACCCCAGATCTGCTGATTGTAAAGTTTGTTTTATTTATTGTGTTTGTGAGCAAGCAGTCAATACCCAGTAATTTTCTATCCTACTTTCTTTTCTTCTCCAGTAACCAATTACATCCCATTTCCTTTGAAACATCATTGTTTAACTTTTTTTTTTTTTTTTTTGCAGTTAGCAATGCTGTAAATGCCTAGGGATAGTGATAAATCACTGGTGCTGTTTGAATTAAGGTCTTTCCCAGTGGCATCAAGCTCTAATCAAAACCATCGTATAAATGATCACGTATCTATATGTAAGATAATCTAGTAGCAACAGTTAATAAAGTGATCTTATTCTTTTCAAAATGTTAACAGATTGGGACCAGAAGTGCTGACAGGTGTTTTCAATTCTGGGCCCTTTGTTTGCTGTGGCAGACGCACCTTTGCTGAGTGTGGCTGTGGAATGGCTGGCCCTTACTAGGCTTGCCAGCTTTAACACTATTTAGTGATTTGTGTTGGGCCATTAAGCATGAAATGAAAGCAATGTGGTGTTTTTTTTCAGGGAAGAAGAATTGATAAAATGTCCCTGAGTAAATACTAGAAGGGCGTTATGACTTTTAAAAGTTGGCTTAGGCAAGTTTTACTTAACAATGCCTGGGAGGCCCCTTGAGTGGAATAAATCATGGGTAATGATAAAATAATTTCTTTAAAATATAGTGTGGAAAACCAATGTTTATTTGTACATGTAAGATCTGGTATCCAGAAACCAGTATCAATACTTTTTGAGGAGGGTCTGTGTATTTAAACTAAAAAGAATTTTTAATAGCCCGTGAAAAAAACCAAAAACTATAAACTGATAAACTGGCCAACAACAACAACAACAACAAAAGAATAAAAAGGGTTTTTTATTTTGGTTTCAAGGGTCAGTCTTGATGGATAGAGTTGATGCCCCAAATATTCTGTGCAGTTTCCTAATATCTGGTTTAAATTTTTGATGATGAAATATACTACAGTGGAGTTGGTATAATAGCTCAAAGGAATAAAAACACACAGCCCACCCCACCAAAACAAACAAAAAACATTTTGCAAAACAAGAGGGACATTTCCGATTGCTGAGTAAACAGCTTACGTTAAGGCTATTTGGTAAAGACCTGGAATATGGTCAGAACTTGTCCTTAATCTACTAGGAGGTCAGCGGAAAATGAACAGTAGTGAAATAACCAGACTGTCTGGCGGTGACATTGAAGCCTTGGTTTCAGAGCGCCTTGAGGAGTCGACTGAAAGGGAAGCCATCTGGGACATCGACACGTTAAGCTAAAGCAGCAGTATTTACCTGTCTATCTTTACCAGTCCTGGGACTGTGTCTTTATTTTTCTTTCCAACAGCAGAGCACTCCACTGGCATGCATTATCTTTCACTATAATATGAGTGATTTTTTTGTGAGTTACAAGGCACCCCAGAAAAATCACGTATTTAAATCAACACCTATCCTTTCACGACGTTGTAGTTACAAAATGGGTGGTCTTTGTTGAAGGTGAAGTTTGTGATCTCATGAAAACAGAAGTGAATCTGTTTTCTATTTACTTTTAAATTTTTATGTACTTTTAATGCATGATTCTATGTCTACACTGACTCAGATTTTTCCCTTGGGCATAAGTCGATGGAAATGACTATAGAAGTATGAAAAGAACTTCCCATGGGCACTTAGGGCCTGAAGAGTGTCTTGAAATGGTGCCAGCAGCGGAGGCTTTGCTTTGCATGTCAGGGTGAGGACTAAGCTTATCAACTTGAGTGTTATATTTCTGGGGAAATATAAATCTAACCGGCAGATTATGATGATCTCTCAAGGGAATTACGATATGAGTCCCTTTGATAGATATCCAATTATTTTGGATTACATGAAGTTTATGAGTTTCTCAGGAAATTAGGTGTGACCCTTATTTCGCCAAAGTTAATTGCCCTTTGCAGGTTTGGTATTACAAAGCCTGTATCTTGTAGGAATTTGATTGCAGTTGCTAGGCCCAGAGCTGTTGTATCAATTGTGATTTCAAGTTAAGTGATTAAAGTGGTGGAAAAGTTAGAGAGAAGAATAATTAGAAATGTGGTATGTGGCTTTACAGATTTAAGTTTAGGTCTGGGAAGAGAGATGCCAACCACAGTATATTCTCAGTTTAAAGGCGATTTAGAATTATCTCAAATTCCTTCCAGCTCTAGGGACTTACGATTCTATGATCTTAATGACTAAAGGGAATAGTAAAAGAACAGTGGCAGAAGGCCAAGTTGGTGAAGTTAGCCTGGGTTGATGAGTAGAGTGACCCAGGTGGATTTGGAGAGACCAAATCTAAATACCCTCCTCCCCCCCTGCAAAGTTCCATCAGTCAAGTGATTTGTGCAAGTGTGACTCTGTCCAACATGGTTTCCATGTTGCAGTGTTCCATTAAGTCCCCTCTGGCTGGGCCCATTTTTGGGTGGCCAAATAGAATTAGAGGAGGCATCTTAATATAATGAGAAGGAGTTTGGGCTCTGGAGACAGAATGCCTAGATTCAAAGTCCAGCTCAACCACTTGCTAAAATATTAAGGAAGTGACATCCTTTCTGTACCTCAATTTCTTCTAGTGTAAATGGGAATAATAAAGTACCTACCTCAAAGTTCTTTTGACAAGTGAGTTCATTTTATTTGTTTATTCTATGCCATGAGGGCAGGGATTCCTTTGTGTTTGTAGCATAATAAATCTGTGTTGTGTTAAAATACCAACCTTGTGGTAATTTGTTACAGTAGCCATTGGAAACTAATAAAGTTTTGAACCTAAACAGATTTTTTTTTTGCCTCCATGATCAATTAGGCTCTATTTTTTTCCTGAAAATATAAATATTATATATTTGATGTAAAGAAATCTAACACTATATTAAAAAGTTAACAAAGTTAAGATCACCCAGAATCCTCTAACTCTAAGATAACCACTATTAATATCTTGGCGTTCATCTGTTTATGCATCTCTTCATGCATGCTCACAGAAACACACGCGCGTGTTTCACACACACATGCAGACACATACATGCAGTTTTGCTTAAGTGGGATTATACCATACAGGGCAGTTTCTTTGTTATCACGGGCACCTCCATATTCTTCCCGCCATCAGTACCCTTCACTCCTACTCTGCCTACACACCTAGTAAGCCACGATAACACCCTAATGTGTGTTCTTCAATATTTCTTTTTCCTTTACTCATAATCTCCCCACCACACACATACATACACATACATTTTGGTTGTTTTTTTCTTGTTGTTGTCATTATTTGTTTTACAAAAATGGGGTTGTAAGACAGACACCTTTGCAGTATTGCATTTCTTACTCAGTGATACTTTAGAGAAATCCTCTAAGTCATTTTCTGTGACTGCCCTGGATTTCATGATGTGGATGTGACACAGTTTATTCATCCATTCTTAATGGGCATTCCCTGTGTTTTCAATCCTTAACTGCTGCAGAAGACAATGCTGCATTTACAAAACTAATATTTCTTGCACAAAGGATACCATTCCTATTTTCTAAAGGCTATTTTCAAAGGGTACCTGTATCTGATGATAAAAAATCCCAAGAAGAGACTGCATTCTCCCCAGAAGTTAGTGTCTGGGGGTCTGGAGCTATAATCCACAAAGTTAAAGAAGTAGAGGAAGCAAAGAATTTAAGATTTAAAAACTTGCATTTCTCTTTTTCTGTACCTTAAATTGAGAATGTCTTCCAATTGCAAGCCTCTCTATCAGCTCTCTTGTCAGAACATGGTATATATTTACAGTGGTTCACCTCTGAGGGAAATTCAGCATAGTAGAAGATCCGCTTATTAAAACGGGTAAATACCATTAGGTCATTGTTCCCTCCTGTTTGTAACATTACCATGCAGGGTGACTCAGTGTCACGCTGGGTGAAAAAGCCGTATTAATCAAAAAATGTTCAAAAGGCCAGCACTATTAAAGTCTTCACTAATTACCTCTTTTACTTTGGCAGATTCATTCTTTGCAGGGAGCTGCATCTTCGAACCAGCTCAGTAGGAGAGCTCTTGCTGATGCTGCTTCTCAGTACATTCACAGTGATGTGTTTTCAGGATCTGAATCAAAGGAACATTTTTCTGCAATCTGCACAAACCTGCTTGGCGCAGGCTCTTGTTTATGGAAAATCCAAATGTATATTTGTGTTCTTTTGAAAGAGGTGGGAGTTGGAAGGGAGGTCACACAGAAGATTAAGACTCTCACTTTCCACTCAGCAGGCTGAATTCTTCAAGCCTTATCTGATTTCACAAAGCAAGCAGAAGTTTCAGCTCAGTCTAGACTCCGGCTGACATGTAGACAAAAGAAAGGAATCTTCTCAATTGAAGGCCAGTAGCAGATTCTGTTTGAAGGATAACCTGGGATGGAAGAGGAAATTGGGCCATTATGAAGATGCCTTTTCCTTTTTGGGCACCTACTGTTTGCTGGTCACTTTACACACACTATCTCATTCATTTCTCACAACAACTCTAAGAGGTAACTATTACTATGGAAACCATCAAGATGGAACAGGCTCAGAGAGCTACTTGTCTAATGTTACACAGCTAAGAAGTGGCACAGCCAGGACCACAATACATACATAATACATAAAAACACATTTTAAAATGTTTTTATTATGGAAAATTTCATACATATAGAAAAGTTGAAAGCATATTATAATTAACCCTCCAACCCATCACCGAGTTTTAAAAATTTATTAACTCATAGCCAGTCCTGTACTTCTACCTATTCCTCCCTCACCCCAGATGGTTTATTTTGAAGCAAATCCCAGATATCACATTTCAATATATATTTCTAAAAGATAAATATTTATTTAGCACCACTGTATGCCTAAATTAAAACAGTAATTTCTTAATAGCATCATATATCCAATAAGTATCTGAATTTCCCTGATTTTGAGACTAGGGATTTTAAAACAGGTCAACATGAAAGGGTCAAGGTACAGGTGTGTGATAGAGTTGGCAGATGTAGTTGGCCCACTGTATAAAGCTTGCCTGGAAATCTCCTTTTGTCCTAAACCCTTTAAATGGAAACCTGGTCAAAGATAAGCCAAATCTCCCATGGATCCTCTACAAGCAAGCAGCTCTTTATAAGTCCACTCTGCATTTAGCATGTTTTATAAATATAGCAAGTAAGGGATACTAGGAAAGGTTATAATTCAACCCTTCACCTCAATCCTTCCAACAAATTACGGCTATCTGGGGAAAGGGAGGACCGTGATAAAGAGAGAAAAACAAGGGTGGCAAATCTTTCCCCAGCAGAAATAAGGTAGACACTTTTACTCTGAGCCAAGAAATATTATTATGACCACTTTGTTCTTGTTAACATGAAGTTAAGAATTGATTATATAAAGGGATAAAAAATGCTTTGTGCCCAAACTGATGAACCAGGTTTTATTGCCATTTCTAATGAAGGATTTCAGCTAAATTGTTAGATCAGTAGTCTTTGATTTCTCCACTTATGTAGGATTCAGATTTTGCTCTTGGTTCTCTTTCAGGGCATTCCTGGAACTTGTGACTTTTGCCCTGAATTTTCTGGAGCAAGGACAGAGGTCTGGACATGACTTTTCAATTAATGCAAACCATAGTCTCGGCTTCTCCTCAATGTGAGCATGTGATGAGGCTGGGGGCCTTGGTTTTGCTGAGGGCAAATGGAGACATGCTTTTGAATATCTGACAAGTGTGGAAAGTGTGGGGCATGCAGCTGCAGTTGGCAGGGCTTGACTTTTTAACCTAGGTGCTTGCTCGACCGTGGGTTTTGCCCCATTAGGCTGGAGTTGGTCAGGTCAGATCAGGAATGCAATTACGCTTTTGGCTTTTAGGCAGGGAAAATTAGCTCTGGAGAGGACTGTTGTGGAGCAATACAAAATAAATATGAGAGCACCCTGAAGAAAAAATTAAGAATTTCGAGATGGTAACAGCAGAGCCCTTTTAGGTGTGCAAGTTCCCTAATCTATGCCAGTGAGAAAGAGCATGGTTGAGAGATTACTTGGTGGTAAATTGAAGCCCAGGTAAAAGGTGGCTACAAACAAAAGAGCAAAGCAAAGGCCCCGAGGGAGAGGCTCTGGCTGAAACAAAAGGGAAAAAGTCCATTCTTTTCACCCACCTCTCTCTCCTGCTTCCAGCCCTTTTACAAGTTGCCCTTAGAGAGAAAAATGTTCACAGCCAAACAACAAAAGACCTGAGGCAGACTTTTCATAGTCTGTGAGCTGGTCTTGAACTTTCCAGAGGCTTGTACTTCATAGAAAAACATTTAGGCACTTCCTCCGTGTTTTTGCATTTGGGAAGGGAGGCCCCTCTTCAAGTGTTGAGTGACATCTTCGGGCCTATTTCTTTCCAGTAAAAGTGGAAAATATCAACTAAGGTTTCAAAGGGAAGGAAATGTAATGTATTTTCTCATCAAATTTGGCATTATCTATTTCGCAGGCAGACCTTTAATCTTCGACGCTGTATTTTTCCATTGTATAATCTTGAGTGTGCCTTAAATCTGTCTTGCTCTTTTAACTTTGCCTTTCTAAAATATGAATGTGATCTGAACAATTTATCTTCTCTTCTCATTTGTTTCCTCCATATTTTTGATTATCACTTGCCAGGGTTTCTCTAAAGAAGCTCACAATTTTGCCTCTGTAAATATTTAATGTAACTCAGATAAAGCTTCCTTTGTTAGTATGAATTCATTAATAACTTTGATAAGAAGAACTTTCCATACCTGCAGTCGTGGGAAGACTGAAATGATTTGGGGCCTGTTGATATGAACATGTAAATGAGAAAGGTGAAATAATAGGCTTTTTCAAAATCTCATTAAATTGGAAGGAAGATCAGTCACTTCACCTTTGGTACCTAGGGACTCCAATGAGGCACCCCATCTCTCTCTCCCCGCCCCCAAGATCCTGAAATTAGAGACATGGGATTGATTTCTAGAATTTCAGCTTTAAAGTTAATATTTTATTTTATAGCTCGTTGCAGAGAGATGTACAAAGTCAAGTTAAGGAGACAGAATGACTCCGTGGCTTGGAAGATTGAACTGTAACCTGACTAAATGTATTAGAAAAGCATATGTCAGATCAGTGAGCAAAGCAAACAGAAAATTCACAGAAGTATTGGCAGTGTCCATTGAAAAGCTGTACAGGGGAAAGGAAGGTCTAACCAATGGACTTTAAGCACCCCTGACTCACTGGTAAGGCCATCCCCATTGTTGAGATGGCTATGCTGTGTTTTCTTAGACTGATCTCATGAAACTAATCAACTACCTTTGTTTATATTCCATGTTCAATGAACAGACTTTTGAGTGTTCTTTGGCTAACCTTGTCGATCAGCTTTGAGCAAGGAAAACTCAATCTAGTCATTCTCAAATAAATAATCTAGTTCCTGAAACCATTTCTTTTTTCATAGAATGCAAATTATTATATTTAAATTCTGGTCTTACCCATAAAATTGGTGACTAGATGATGTGATTCTGCCCTGAGAGAAGAGCCTGGGCCGAGGGTACTAGTCGACGCAGTTGGAAAGGATAAGCCTCTCTTTGGGTACCTCTTGAAAACAGCTGGTCTTGACCTGTCAACTAGCCAGTGTCACATGTCCACATTCAATTTACTAGGAAGAGTTTTCATCAAGCTTGTTTTTCATTTCCTTCTTGACCAATCTTAGGGTCCTGAGAATTCTGGGAACAGTTTGTATGTTTAGTTATCTTCCTCCTCTTAGTCCTTTTTCATTCTTGACTCCTAATGTGGATTTTATCATAACACAGACTCCTAAGGCTACAACTGGAAGAGCGACACAATTAGGCTCCAGGCTTTTCATGCTGGAAACAATTCAGTATTTATATAAATCTGTCTGGAAAAGACCATGTACCCCTCTTAACTTCTGTGCTCATTCTTTCAATACATTTTTATCTATAGCTTCTTGACAGTGCCTTAGCTTGTTTTAGATAGGTATCTCCAGGTTGGTAATATTCTCAAATCTGATTTTGCGGCATATAGTAGGTTTCCATGTAAGTTTTTTGCCCACATCTTTGATGACTGATCCTTTGTCCTTGGTCCACCTCTTTTTTCCCCCTTCCACATTTCCAGCCTCTCCATACTTTATTAAAATATATCTTTTAAAGATGGGTGATCCATTTAATTTAATTTTATGAAATGAACCACACACAAATGCAAGGTGTCAATAATGGGGGAGGGAGGGTATTATCTGCATGATTTTTCTGTAAACGTACTTCTCTATTAAGGAAAAAAGATGGATGGTCCTCCCCAATCATATCACCCCCTTATACTGTGGGGTCCCATCAAAGTCCAGCAGGAAGAATTTTTTTGAACCATTTAAATGAAGGACTTCGAGCAGCAACCACTGATGAAACAACCCAATAGAACCAGAAAAGGGCATTTTTACCTTTAGGATGCTGTTGGGCAGAACTGGGCAAGGTCCTGAGGATCTGCAAATGGTAGAGACTTTCGAATGAATTGGAAAGGAACACAGAGGTGGCATGGCCTCAGGGAGGGAAAATGTTATGTGATAGTCCTGCATTTCAGCAGTCACCAGGAAAGCCCTGGGGTTCCCAGTGGAAAATCACTGCACACAAGTTGGGAGAGACCTATGTCTGGAGCAGGGTGGAGATAAGCCACCTGGGTATTGAGCATGAAGCTGCTAGTCAGGAAGCCTCACCCACACACCTGTTTTCCATCCTCAGCGTGTGACTACGTGGTATATTACTCCCTGCTTTGGAAAATATAAGTTGATTTGCACCATATTTTCTTGGCATCAGCTTGGCGCCTTGGAGTCCATTTCAATTTGTATGAATTCTCTGGGGTTACATGGATAGCAGCGAGTCTTTCTGTTCTTAGGTAATTTTGTATTTTCTGAAACTGAAAAATGGGCCCATGAAAATGCAGGACTTTGATTTCCAAAGAATATCTTTATAAAAACTGTCATCCTCATTCTGTATTCCCTTACCCTCAATTCTGTTCCTTATTTATATTATTTTATTTTGGCTTTAGTTGAGTTTAAACTTGTTAATATTAACTTTCTGTCAATCATAATCCAAATGGTGGTAACAATAGTCTATGTATTTTGTTAAACAAAAAAATCTTTTTCTTTATGACATATTTAAAGAAAAACAATCACCTTTAAGAAGGTACAACAATTTGACAAATGTTTCTTTAAGTGAGGCTAATTGCATGGAATATTTTATGACATTTCCATGGAAAATGTTACAGGACATCTCTAGAGGATTTCAGGGGAACTTTTATAGCTATTTCCTGCTCCATCAGCGTTTTACAGAATCCTGTGGAAAGCAGGGCTGCTTGCTGCTGCATCTGGTCGGTCATGGGCATCAGTTTCTGTTGGTTCTTGGAGGAGCCTGAAGCACAAATACATTTGTGAATACTGTCCTCAGAGGATGTCAGGAACTTTTGTGACCACAAGGAACCATGAGATCCTAGGGCTGGCTTGACAGAGGTGCTGTTGGCAAGCCTCAGGGAAAGCCCACCCTCCTTAGTTTCCACTGACTGTGGCTCATCAAGCCTTACCTACTTCTTTACCATAGTTCTCAGATGAGAGACTTTTTTGAAAGTTCTTGCGTAGAGACTACTTTAACTCTTTTGTTTTATTGAGTGATTTCAAATGTCATTAAGTACTAAAGTGATTTAAAAAAGATTCCATACCTATTATATTGAAGACCTATTATGTGTAAGGAATATAAACAAGTGTAAGCACAAACATTGTGCTCCAGAAGCTAATAATCTGTAGTAGATTTGTCTACAATATTCTGCTTTTAATGCACAAGGCACACCGTAAAGCTGCTGCACTCAGTCCTATAGAGTTGCTGTTTTCAATCCCACTGCCGTTCCTCTGAGAACAGAAGTTAGCACATAATTGTAAAGGTTCTGGCATTATCATCTCATGAAGATTTAAAACAGCACTTTTCAATATTCAACTGATTGTGCATGGTTTCAGAATAATTATGCAATTATTTCATGCTACCTGTAGTAGATTGAATTATGTGCCGCAGTTCAGACATATTCTTAATCTTAATCCGTATTCTTGTGGGTGAGAACCCCTTGTAAATAGGATCTCTTGATGTTATTTTTAGTTAAGGTGTAGCCCAGCTCAATGATGTTGGCTCTTAATCCATACTGGGGGCTTTATAAAGGGAAAGAAACCAGAAGCTAGAGTGAGAGAAAAGCTCAGGGAGGAACTAGAAGCTGGAAGTCAACAGAAGGAAGGGGACATCACCATGTGACCTGAGGCAGGGATACAAGCTAAGGACTCGAGGATCTCTGGCGGCCAGCACTACAATGTTAGAGACTTTAGGAGGAAAGCATGGCCTTGCTGACGCCTTGATTTGGACTTCTCTGAGCCTCAAAACTGTGAGTCCATAAATTCCAGTTGTTTAAGCCCAGCCCACTGTGTGGTATTTGCACAGCAGCCTGGCAGACTGAGACACTACCCTGTTCTTATACCCTATGAGCTCTTTGCACTTGGTCTGTGATGGAGAGTAATTGGCAGTACCAAGCGTGGCCCTCTGATGGGAAATTAACACTTGAATGTCTGTGTTCTTGACAGATAATTTGCATAGTGACTTCAGGAGATGAACAAGGAGACAGGTTCTGGTGTAAGCTCTGACACTAACTAGACTGTGGTATCACTAAAACTCACATTTTTCTGATTCTGGGTTTACTGTCTTCACATTTCACCACCCTACCTCCCCTTGAAAGGGGCATGATAAAGGAGATAGTAATAATATCACTTTTCTCTAATTTAGGAAATATAATTTTCTGAACACTTTCCTACTACAACAATACTGTACAATGAATAGGACAGAAATTATTCCAGTTTTTACAGAAGAGGAAGAGAATTCAAATGGCCTATTTTACTTCACGGATCTGTTTGCTGAAAAGATGGTTAATAGAACCTGGGGATTTGGATTCCTGTCTCAGATATTTACCATTGACTAGACCGTATTGTTTCTCTGGAGAAATTTTGAAAAGGTGATAATTTTTCAAGATGAAGGCACACCACTGTGCTCTGTGTCTTTTGACTCCTTAAGTCATTTGTCATAGCCCATGATCCTCCCTAATCGTGCATATATTGTTTTCCTTATTCACATAGTAGTGTGTTTCTTTGATTTCAGAATAACTGATCAATTCAAAATATTCTTTGAAAAAGTAAAACCAGTAGTGTTTTGTGTCATGGAGACAAAACAACAAGTTGATTTACCTTCTCTCCATTTCCAATCAGGGGTTTATTAGTCATGGCCAAATAGCCAGTCTTTTCTCATTTTGTGACTCCCTCTCTCCCTCCCTCCCTCCCTTTCTTCCCTCCCTCCCTTTTCTCTCTTCATTTTTCCCACCACCCTGCCTTTCTTCTCTTCTTTCCTTTCTTCTTCTTTCCTTCTTTTTTATCTTAACAAATTTTACTTTTTCCAGCCCAGATAACAAATGGTCATTTAAAATTTTTGAAATATAAAATGTAGAAAGAAGAAAAATTTATGTAATATAATCATAAGGAATACACTGATTTTATTTCTAACATGGAAACTGGTTTTATTAATTTCTCTTTTCTACAATTGACTTGCTGAATTTCAACTGCATGTTAGAAATTTCTTCTTAGTTTCCAGTTTATTTACTATAAACTACCTGATCTCTAATTTCAGAGGTGCTTCATTAATTTTTATAGATCTTTGTGAAGTTCTCTTGGATCTGGCACTATTTAGCCAAGATTAGCGGTGTCATCTCTTTTTACTCACGGAATATGGACTAATTTTGGAAAACTGAGTTAGGGTTTTGAAGATACCAGTCATGTGGAGAAATGGCTGAATGAATCTTGCTATGCAATGCATATCATTTTTGCCTACCTCCTGTGTTCCAGATACTGTTCTAGGTGATGGTTATTGAAAAGTCAGACAGGTTGGTCTCTTCCTTCATGGAGCCAAGTAAGTCATTACAAGGAGGACAGGAAAGAAGGAGAAATGCATACACTAGGCTAAGAGCCAGATGCAAAGACTCACTGTCATACAGGTGCTTATGCCTAAAATCCATGGTGCTTAATATCTCATATGTTCAGCCACATAAACTCCTTCAGCTGCCTGAGTGTCATTGCACCAGGAATTTAAAGACTGTCTTCCTGTTGATAAGATCTAGAAAAGGGTGCAAGAGAAGATTAGCTCTAGGAGTTACTGGATTTAGAAAGAGGAAGCAATAAAACACATCTCTATGTGTTATCAATCTATATCTAGCTATTTATTTAGCTATCCTATCTATCTATCTATCTATCTATCTATCTATCTATCTATCTATCTATCTATCTATCT